>JH155724.1:10970-26781 GCA_000226015.1 Mnemiopsis leidyi | reverse complement strand
GTTCACCTCGGCCGAGACCTGAGAAGTACTAACAACAATTCAAGTTAAATTCATGGATACAATTTAGGCGTAAAATATAAAATTATGTTTATAGCCAGACGTTGTCTTGCCTGCTTGGCTGCTTCCGCAATGAAATTTATTGAAAGGTCCCCATACAATAAACAGCCATCCAATTCCAGTCAACAGCGCGAACGACCGTCTTTTCTTTTCGTTTTCTTGAATTCACTAATCCATTACTATTGTTGGGATAACTGTGACTAACCACAACTATATTATACTTTTAGCTCAAAAATTAATGCTTTGAGTGGAATTGGTGTTAAGGCAAGACTTTCAACTGGCAAAATTTAAACTGGCTAACTTACCGCTGGAAAATTTATCAGATAAGGTAACAAATCATAAAATACTAAAATATCAGATGTTTTTGTCAAGGTCTCATTGCAAACTCCTTCCACCAGTGGCGAACCAGCACAGTGGTGCTACAACGGTGAAGGCACCGAACCTAGGTTTGAGGTCTGTGCTATTCCAAAATGCATCACACCAGGTACTTCAATTTGACTTAAATCTTTTGTTTATCATGATGAAACTAATTTTATTTTTGGACGCTCACAAATTAAAAGAAACCCCGCGTTTAGTTCGTCGATTATTTTATAAATGTAATAACCTAAAGTTTATAATCTTAGCGGAATATAACCCAAAGTTTTAATTCCTAGCGGCAGAGAAAGTCCATGCTACATGGTCGGTAGCATTGAAGACTGACATCAACGAATGTGCTGACCGGGAGTACTGCAAATTTGGGGGGATTTGTAGGAACACAATCGGGTCTGTATCCTGCACATGTCAAGCTGGGTACAAAGTCGGAGAAGACGGCAAGTGTCAGGATGTTAACGATTGTGCAATTGGCGGTATCGGTTACAAAAAATGTTTGGTGGGTGAGCAGCTGGGGACCTGTCAGAATACTGAGGGAGGCTACAAGTGTGGCTGCTTGTCAGGGTCCTACTCCAACGCAGGTCATGGTGGTAAGGAGTGTGTGGCCTGTAACTGCAACTCTAACGGAGTGACAAGCAAGGTTTGTGATAATGAAACAGGGCGGTGTCTCTGTAACACTAACGTGGGAGGGGCTGACTGCGGAAGCTGTAAGACCGGTTTCGCAAGCCATCCTTCTTGTTCTAAATGTGCTCCTGGTTACTATGGATACCCGCACTGCAGAAGATGCAGCTGCACTGAATCTGGTGTCACAGCGCAGTACTGCGATCCATACACTGGAAGATGTGATTGCAAACCAAATGTCGCGGGAAGTACATGTAACTCCTGTAAAACCTACTACAAATCGTTCCCGGACTGCGTTCCAGACGTAAAAGACGGAACTCTTAGTGACTGGGGAGCATGGTCCAGCTGGGAAGATCAAGGTACTTGTGGAGCTAGCTATAAGACAGGTTATTACCAGAAGAGACAGAGAGAAAGACAATGTGATGATTCGACAAAAAATATCCATGGGATTAGCTGTTTCGGTAAGTTCCATGAAAAATCAAATTTCAAGAAGTTTATCCGCAATAAGTGTGGATTGAAATTCCCATGACTGATGAAGATGTACATTAAAATTTTTTGTGTGAATTACCACCTGTTTTGGAACCATTAAACTTTATGGGCCGTTACCGGCCAATAACGTTCAAATTTTGAGAGTGAACAGCTAGACGCAGACATCGAATAATATTTAGACATGAACATATTTAAGAATATTGTACACAACTAAATTACAGCATCAAGTTTAAATTCCACTATATACTTTAAGTCATAAGTTAACCGGAGCTGAAGGCCGAGGTTGCAGCCGAAAAAAAACTGAAAAAGTGAAAAACCGTAAAAAAAACGAACAGATAAGATCCGATTCCAAATTTAAAATTTGTTAATGTTTTGCAATGTTTGAATTCCCACTAACCATTTAATATGAATGTAAATTGGGGATGAATCTAAGTTTGATCAATTCATATCATATCAATTTGTTTCTGTAACTGTTAAAAATTGCAGACAATTATTGGCAAATTTTGGCAATCTCAAAAGTTTAATAATTTATCATAACAGAATTTCTACCCTTTCTTGTATGCTATTTCTCCTACTTAGCGGTTCCCGGACTCCATAATATAATGTTTAATTATGGCTCTCTCTAGAGAGGTTCGATCGTAATTTATGATTTCTCCTAGGGAAAACTTTGGTCGAACATCAAAAAGAATACCGGTACAACTGCAAGAGTGTAACAAAGGTTTTCATCACTCTTCACACCAGCTATTATGCTGGAACAACAGCAGATCTCTGGATGGGAATCAAGCAGGGTAGTACAAGTTGTACCACATCTAGACCAACCTGGGACGCACCAGACGAGTCGAGTAGTTACCAAAAAACGATTTGGAAGAGCGCATCAGGGTGCACCAGTACTTTCGACTCCACCAAGCCGATAAGTGTCTATCTCTACTCCGACTCGGGCAACGACGTCAGAGTTACATATATGGGAGCGATGATCGGGTCTACTACTAAAGAGTGGGAATCGCCCTATTCATACACATCTATCGATTCCGATGAAAATAACGGATGGTATACAGCCAGTTAAAACTGAAACTGAAAGAATCTTACTCTTAGCTATTTTAGCTGATCGGCTTTTTTCCTATTTGTAAGTTCTCATACTTCTAGACTGGACAGCACTAGATTTATTTTCGCTGCATTATTTACTGATATACATCATAGGACCTTAGGCGTTAAATTGTGCATGATTTACTGATATTCAGATATTGATTCTAAAACGTTTAAGTGTGGACATTAGATTAAAAGACTTTTTACAAGATTTAGATTTACAACTTACAAGATGTACAAATATTAATCTCTATCACACAATGTAATGTAGATTAAAAGTGGGATTTATCTTCCGTGATTCATTCAATATCAAATAAATTATAAGTTTATGACTTTTAAGCGGTTTAGTTGAAGTATTGTCTTCTTCACGACTGAAAGCATTCGTTTTGATCTCTAAATAATTGTAAATGCAACGCCCTGCAAATACCAAATATTGGTTTGAAGCTTTCAGTTCAGTTTAGTTGGAAAGCAAATAAGGGCAGATAAGGGCTGGCAAACAAAATTCACTATTACTTCCTCAAGTAGTCCAATTTGGGATTATTTCCATTGTAAAGGATTCTCAAGTTATCACCTTACCATCTATCTCGTAGCAATAAAGCTACTAACGGTCGACTGGTCGTTCCCTGATTGGGCAGCCGGTAAATTAGAGGAGAGGGAATGTCTAGCAAGTCCGGAACTGGTGACACCTCGTCTCCCAGCTCCTTTGTTGGGCGACTGCGACAATGTTTCTACTGCTGTCCCACTTTGGGGCTATTGTCTAGCACCCTCGACCTTTCAACTACACTTCCGGCTTCTGAACCCTGCTAACACCCTCATATTTCCCAGCGGTATTTCGCATTAATAATTGGTCAAAGTTACTTGCAATTTTATTCAAAATTTCACATAATTGACGGATGGGTATCAATTCATTAAACAATTAACGATAACCAGAGAACGGAAGTGCTTGATTGGCAGCTGTGGAAGACCACCTTGTGTGCAATCTATCAACAAAAATCCAACAAAATTCTATCGCTCAGCGCTAATTTACTGTGTCCAGTTATGTTTCTTAACAGTTTGGTTTAGGTATTGAATCACATTCATATCTGATATTGTTAAGGAAAATTGGAAAAATTTGTCTGGAACTGAAGTTCACATTATAGGGCAGACAAACAAAACGATCAAATGTCGAGCAACATAAACTAGCATAAAGAACTATATATGGCTAGAACATAGCGTTAAAAATAAGGTTTTACCGTTAGTGTTAAACCCATAGTTAGCCTGACATCAATTAAATGTTTAATTCCAACAACTTCTCGAAAAATTGGCATAATTGATATAAAATCTTAGGTTCCCACGACTATGTGAAAAGACAAAGTCAACCCGATTTCAGACAATTATGAAAAAATACGGTGATTATGTCAGCGAGTTAAAATAGATCACTAAAAGTTTGAGAAACGGCGTAACATTTGCTCTCACTCTAGCTTTAAAAATTTTACAACAAAAGAGTGTGGAAAGACATCGTAAATTTCAATATAAATTTTGAAAATCTGTATACCTATTAAAATAATTTGTTCAAATATTGAGCTATTCATATTAATCAATGAGATACATTCAAATAATAAATTGTGTCCTATCGCACTTTATAAAATGTAAGTAGTCTTAAATCATTATCCTATTCTCCAAACAGTTGCACTTGCAGTCTTCATCTGGGGACACTGACAGCACTGCACTCGCACACAGATAAAACTATCTATCGCAAAAACATGTAGAAATTTGTGCATCAAGTCAGTTTGCGCAAGTCACCAAAAAAGTCAGTCGCCTAGATCATCGACTTATGACATATCTCTGCAAGGATGCATAAAGCAACACAAACGATATTATAGCTGTACAGCTGGGCTCAAGCGGTTACAGTCTTGTTTGGAAAGTTTGTTCATAGTCGGGCATTCTTGTTGTTCTTGTTGTTCTGCTGGTTTCGGCTGTTTTTGTCGTTCTCATCCCGTCTTCCCTCCTCCCGTCTACCTCGGTTGTGTGTTCTCATGTGTTGGGTCAGATGGTCCTTTCTTCCAAACCTGTTGGGTGAGAAATATTAGTCTGATCCGTCTCAGTACACTTTCAGAGAAGAAGTGAAATTTCTAGTCGCAAAAAATAATGAAAAAAAGGAATGTCGGAAATGTTTCATTTGTGTATTGGACTGTTGTTTTGACTTACCGCTTGCTGCAAAGCTCACAAGCGTAGGGCTTCACTCCACTGTGTATCTTCTCGTGGCGAGTCTGAGCAAAAGAAGGCCGTTAGTTTCAAGTTTATCAAACAATATGCGAGTTAACTAAAGTTAACTAAAACAATTAAGTCCACAAGTTTTAACTAAATCTAATTTTTGCTATATTTATTGTTCAATTCTATACCCCTGGTTATTTTTAACTTAATAAATTGCAAAATTTACGCATGCTCAGAAAATGTTTATCCTCCGTGAAGAATTTAATCAAGAAATAAATAAGAAAATATAAAAAAGGCTATTTTAGGTTTTCTTGTTGAGTATCCTACCTTTTCCTCGTTTCTCCCAAACATTTTCCCACAGCCATGATAGTTGCAGACAAACCGCTTGGTGGTGCTCTTCCTCTCGCTAAAAGGGTGGCATTGGTCCAGGAGTGAGGGGAAACCGGTTCTGAACGCCTGAAAGACATTTCTTTAGTAAATTCCCAGCAGGGCCCACCCAATAAGCTCACATTTTAAACCCTTCCCTGGTATCAATCGAAATTGCCCCCAATTGAGTCACGTGACTGGTATTTCACACCATGGTCCGTGAATTGTAGGGGCAGGGAGAAAGGCCGGATATCAGGGGTAACTGGGCGCCCACACAGACGACCCGAGATTAGGGTCTCTGACGCGTTAATCATCATTAGACTCTCTAGTCCTGGGAAACAAGCTCAACTTTCCAACCAATCACATTTCAGTACAACCTTTCGATCCACCAACCAGAGGAGGCTGTCTAAAATTGTAAAAAGAACGAAATATGTCGATACTTTTTAATCATGATTGATAAGTCAGTTAAGAGCAAAAGCATGAAGGCGACCATTAAAGGAAGCGTCCGCTCTTCGACATTTTCCTTTGAGCAATAAAGCGTGCTAAATTCTGGGCTATGAGGGCAACAATTTACGTTCAAGGGGTTGACTGTTTGAGTATGTCTGATCATTTACGATGAATTGACCTTAGTACTCCCGCTAATTAAGCCTTAAGCTGTTGCCGAAAAAAGGGCGATCAAACTGAACGGCTGTAATACAAGATCAATCTTCGGTATGCTTTTGAAAGGGAAATATTTAATCGACACTTAAATCAATTAGTTAAAGTGATTTGTATCCCGTGGTGACGATATTCGGCCAGATGCAGTTTGCGAAATCGGTAAAAGGCAGGGTGTTCGCCGTTGAAATTTGGACTTCTAATGAGAGGACATTGTCATAGATGGAGATGACCCCGTTATCATAAAAAACCAGGAAAATACCATCTGACATGAAAAATACACGAATTTTTAACAAATATAACCTTACTGCCAGTGCTTTTCTGTTAGCAGAAGGTAAGAAAATTGACATTTTAGATCAATTCTAAGTCTAGAATCTAAATCCAAAATCCCCTCCAGTTATCCAAGTTAAGCAGCTCTCTTTTCCTCGAAACGTGAAGGAAAGGAGCGCTGCATAAAAGTCCCATTTTCAATATCTCAAATTCTCATAACAGCCCGTGAAAATGTCATCGAGCCTCTTGCAAGCTGGTTTCATAAAAAAGCATTTAGCATCATGAGAGAGGAGAGTACCTGTGGTTAAACACTAAACTCGAAAAAGTCATTAAGATATCTCTCTTAAATGTCTCGGATTGGCCAAGTTATTGAAATCTAAGGTTGTCTCTAATGTCTAGAGGTAGAAGGTTGTCAATTCAAACAGTTTAACTTTCTAATCCCACCCTGTTTAGGACCACTTAAAATACTGAACTCTTACTGGACCAACAGATGAACCATTGCGTCAATTTTACCCAATAGTTGTTCATAACCTAGCAACTAGAAGTAGAAGGGGAAAGGAAAAAAGAAAACTAACCTGGTAGTAATACTCGTGGAGTAGGGTGTTGGAGGCCTGGATGCTGGACTGAGAGTTGAAGGTAGAGGAGAGACTCCCCACTCCGCCTGTCCCTCTGCACAGCGACGAGTCTGCAAACAGCGGGGTTACCTTACTTTTTTCGGGAAAAAATATTCTATCATTTATTCAGAGACCGACTTCGTTATTTATGTGGAATGAATCGCCCGCTAATTACGTAAAACCGCAAGGCACTGTGCAGCCTGTCACAGCTGATTACGGTGCTTGTAAAATATGGGCCAGCTTGTGATGGAATTTTCAGGCTGTCAGATGATCGCTAAGTGCTTACGATTTGAAGATTTAGATCATGACTCGTCATGAAAAGTCAAAGAAGGTGCAGGTAAGACGGAGCACCACATCACTATAAACATGAAGACGTTGAGGTAAACAAATGTTGGAATGTTGCAGGACAGTGCAAGAAACACATGTCTACAACTTAGCACGACACGGCTCTATATCACACGGGGGCATGTCGCGGTCCGCGAGGAATCAGAGGTCACGGTCACTTGAATCCCCCGACCGCAGAGTTACTAAAAGTGCAGTTAGTTCGAACACGTGAGAAAGATAGAAGATCACGTAGGAAAGATAGAAGGTCACGTGACACTTGCTGTAACGTACATGCTGTCCGGGGAGAGGATGAGTAGGACGATTTAGCCTTGGTGGGAGAGAAGGCGCTGTAAGGAGACGAGGGGGTGTACAGGGCGTTCACTCCTGACTGGTGAACTATGATCTTAGGTTGAAACACCTGGGGATGCTGAAAATTAGAAGAGATTTTAAGGATTGAAGCACTCTCGATCTTTCAGTGCTGGTTTCATGATGTTTTGATGAGTAAAACTAAAAGTAAAAGTCATATTCATAAAACAATTTCTATTTTAAGATAATGTTTCGATAATCGGAGATCATTCCGTCCTGCAATAAAGCCAATGTTTTAACTAAAAAGTCAAAATAAAGCTACTAGATGTAACGCCTAAAAATTGATGCAAAATTAATGAAAAAATATCATGAAATAAAACAACATTATAAAAGCATGCTACATTTAAAGCAAGAATCTGATTATGCAAGGGTATATATTCTAAATAAGCTTACCTTTGCCATGATGGAAAAGATAGGATTCCGAATATGAACGTAGAGGGTTGGTTGTTGAAAATCAGCTGGCTTTCGCCGGATAGCTAAAACAGTAATCAAGGTTATTTAACAATGAAAAATAACTTTTAATGAAATCATCACAATTTTGCATTTTGTTCAAGACTAAGAATTAGATTTGTCATGTCATACACAGCTTACCAATATGAAAGGTTACTGCTTAAGAATTTGGTGCGATGTGATTTAAATATAAGCTTGAATCTACAATTTCAAGAAGATCGAAATGATACAGTCTGTGAACAGAAAAGTCTTGTCTAAACTAAAAACCACTCAATAATGGCCCAGGGGCAAGCTGAGAAATGGTATAAGGAGATAAAGAGGCGAGGCGAAGTAGCTGGCCAGGCCCAGCGAACTGGCCAGTTAGTTGGGAGGCTAGAATTAGAGGGGACGCAACGCGCATCCAGCGTTGAGGAGCACGTGACACGAGACGGAGCACCCCCATTGGGTGGGTAAAGTCTCCCGGTATTGCTCAAAGCAATCCCTCACACTTTGTTTCAGACTGCAGAGGAATAAGTATCAAAGTACCTTGCCAGCCTCAACTCTGATTAAATTATTGAATATGATGAGCTAATTTGGCAAAGACGATTAACAGCCTCTAATTAACAATTACTTTAGATTATGGCGGACCTCTGGGCAAAGTAACATCTGACAAGACAGTCGGGAAAATTGCCCTGAAAGCCAAAATTGTCGCACTGTGACGTTTCAGATGGACGGCCCAGCCTTGTTTACCGCCCAAAAGCGACTCAATGAGCTACTGACGGTCTACCACCAGTGGGCTCGGTCAAAGTATTTGCAGAGATAAGGTCAGGAAAAGAATGCACCGTGCCTGAATGGTGCTAATGGTAAGACTGGGAGGAGAAGACCATTTACTTCGTTAAATAAAACGAATGAACAACAAACACAGAATTCTCAGCTTTACTCAACCAGGAGAAATATCAAACGGTTTCAAGCTTGACTTTATCACGAACTAAATCTTAGGGTGCAAAATAAATATAGACGCTTCAAATGGAAGAAGTAGATGCTATTTTCGCGGGTCTGGGTGAAATTCATCAGCGTTACGACGTGTGAAATGCTTTTCGCAGCCCACCCGGGTTTGTGTCCCTTTTTTCGCCGGAAAGATAACGAAACTAAGAAAAATAAACCACAGGGAGCGTTAAAATAAACAAAGACCGGTTTAAGATGTAGGTGTCGAGGAAGGGTATCGGGGAAGTTCGGGACACGAGCTAAACGCGACACCCTCCCACGTGGTGAAAGTCACAAGCGCCAGTAAAATCAGCGATTACCCGTCAATATCCGCATACAGATACAACGATCAGGATGGTCGAGAGAGAGCCACCTCGACAGCCCTATGTGATTCGGGACGTGCTTGGGAAGCGGGGTCGGAACTGCATAATGACAGCTACTTGTAATGAAAAGAGAACACAGATCAGGGCTCACACGATGCCAATCTTTGGTGGGCAGGCTGGATCTAAAAACTTGCCAATTTGACGGAACAGTACATCCCGCGGTCAGAATGCCCCGTTTGTTTGGTGGCCATGATTCCTGGGAAATGTTTAACGGCCCAGACGTTATAGTAGATGAAGCACCACATTCACTGGTCAGTGATTGAGAGACACGGCTGAAGGATGGGAAAGGAAGTGGAGCAGCCTGGACCTAGCCGCTCTCTTCTCCACTCCAGACCAAGTTTGTCATGGCAGTTTGAGCAGCTGGCAGGAAGGAACCGTATCAATATGTCACTTTGACGAGCAGACCAGTCCAAGGCGTTCAGTCAAAGAGAGCTCAGGTCTAAGTCAACAAACAGTACCCTCACGTGATACTACTTTGAAGCAAATGTCACGTCAACAATCCAATTCGATCGGGGGTTTTTAATGTGATCGGTACCGATGACAATTGGCAGGGGGTAACCTGGCGAGCCTTACTGTAATAGGTGACAAATTATATCTCCATCTTATCTGCCACCCGTATCGGACTCCTTTAGGAAGGTTGTAGCGAAATCGGCCAAATTCAAAGTGAAATATCTTCCCTTCGAGACAGTGCATATACTTCATCAAATAGAATTACGATTTTACTTTGGGCGTAAAGGGAAGTCATGATTAAATGAGTTTCGGCAATTTGGAAGACCTCTGTGACAACATTTTTTGAATGATGTTACAAATATGAGAAAAGTTTGAGTATGGTAACCATATGCTCAAGACGAGAGATCCATACTATATGCATGTGTCGTGACAAATTTACACCATAGATATCTAAAAATAGATATAAACCATAGATAGCTAGAAATGAATATAAACCATAGATAGCTAAAAATCGACGATGTGTAGGTTATCTTTCTATTGAATTGTGCTAATCGGAAGTTAACACAAGATAAACAATATCGAAGAAGCGTATCGGTCGGTTCAAGTCATGAACCTTAGCTTCCTGTTGGATTTAAAAACTTTTAGTCTTAATCTCGCAGTTAGTGAGCCGCATATTGAGCCCACAGATTAGAAACTAGAAACGTTGACAATGAAATGGGGAAAAATTGAAATGTTGGGCGAAGAAAAGGGAGGGGATTGTTTTTAACTGGAAAACGGGTCCGATTAGCAGGCAATGTTCGAGGCATTGGCACAGAATGCATGTTGAGATGAGAACCAATCGTCGAACAGATACTCCCGCCAATAATAACCAGAAATATTGGTCACGTGATCAGATCCACCCAAAACGATTGGAAGGGTACCGCTCTGTCCAATTAAACTGTATCCAAACTCCCTAAACTCATTTGGGTGCAGGTGCGCTGAATCGTTCCCTGACCTCCACCCCATCACCAATCAGACTATTTCTCTTAACAAGCACGTCCCTAAGTCACATGCTAATCGGGCAAGGGCCCGTGCGCCCAATTTCCGACACGTGCCGACTCAAATCAGGGAGTGAACTATAGTTATGTGGAGCTCAACGACCTAGAACCCTTGAAAACACTAGCTGCTCGGCTCCGAGAAATGTATTTTTCGACATTTTTAGACACCTGAATTCATTATTTCAGTCTTGCAAATACAAAATTGAAAATCATGATTGATATATGACTTGAAGAGAATTCAATTTCCGGGAAAGGCCACTGGCCAAAGATCACAGTTTTTCGATCATATGAATACGTGACAGTTGTTGATATAAGTTAGATAAGACCAGCAAAGCTGCCACGTTGTGTAAAAATGCCCTTAATCTCTTATCAGGATTACCGTATAATTACGGATTTGGCTTCTCGATTGTTGATAAGATTTCACACATGTTTTGTTGTGAATATTGAAATTACAATTTTTTCTGAAATATCTTACTGTTAATAAAGTGTGAACCGTGTTTAAAATAAGTGCAATTTACAAAATTTCCAAAAATTGACCGTTTTACTTTAAGAATCTCAGATATCGACTCGCTCGCTCGCAAGTGGTGTCAAAAGCCGAAGAAAAAGGGCAAAAATCAGTCAATATTACAGAGATTCTTAAAATTGAGTTACTGTGGTACGATTACTCCTTATCAGCTATCACGACTTTTATCGTCCTTTCGATAACCAGAAATATTGAGCAGTCCTAAAACTCCATTTTGATTTTGAATAGTCTCAATCCTTCACCAGAAGATGCATGGTTAGCACTTAGCAGTCCCCGTATTGTGTGCATAACAATGTTAGTGTGCATAACATTGTTAGTAACTTTCTAGAGATCTAGCGAATCGAAATAGAGAGGCCGTGGTAAACTAGGTAGCGGGAACGATTAAGAGAGATCTAGAGAGCAGAGAAGTCATGGTAAACTAGGTAGCGGGAATGATTAAGAGAGATCTAGATCAGAGTAGAAAAGTTATGGTAAACTAGGTAGCGGGAATGATTAAGAGAGATCTAGAGAGTAGAAAATTTATGTCCATGTCCAAATGACCATGAAAATGGCCAAACTCATAATATTACTGAGGTCAAATGGTCGAAATTTTGACAATGACCTTGGCAAAATCCAAATTTTCCATAGTCATGGTCACATTTTTTTAGCATTGCCCTGTGGCAAATTCCAGGATGTCGTGGTCATTATCAATGCCTTTCAACCCCCCCCCCCCCCAGCGGCCAGCCAGGTAGCGCGGGAATGATTAAGAGAGATCTAAGGAGTAGAGAAGTTGTGGTCTCCTTTATATACCGGAGAGTGAGAGAGGTTAGCTGGTTGTTGAGGTAGATTATGCGAACTGACAAACCGTTTAGATATCAGGCTAAAAGGTCAACCACTCATGTTGATGTAGCGGTTCGCTTCAACCTGCTGCACGATAATCCGACTGAACCCTAAAATGTTTACGTCTTGCACCGACAATTCATTTCGGGACATGCAAGTTACCTATTTTGAAATTTCATAAATAGTTCTTTTTATGATAATCAAAGCATGAGAGGTGCATCAATAGAACAATACTATGATAGATAAAATACCGACTTGCCAACTAACAAATTCTGCAACCCTCAAACTGCAATTCTGCAACTCTAAACTCGTTTTGGAAATGCATTGAAAATGTATTGAAATGTATTGAAATGTGTGTCAATAATTCTTTAGAAATCCAGAGACTGGAGAAGGTGCGGTAAGCTAGGGAGCGGGAATGATTTAAACTTAAAATAAAAAATTAATAAAAACCCTCGAGAAGAAGTAAAGCACATAGTCGATTCGTTAATTCTTACTTTGCATGGCTGTTATAAATCGTAAATGATAAACCACCGTGGCAATGTTATAGCTATAAGGAACACCAGACAAAAGTAACCGTGGGTTGGGGAGCGAGTATTCCTGCCTGCATGTAAGGTCGAGGAGCAACGAGGGCGAGATTAGATTTGAGCGGATATTTAAGCCGTCATGAAGGTTTACCTTTCCTCTTTTAAACTGCGTGCTGAATTTCCTTCTCCACGTGACTCATGGTTGTTTGACAATTGATAGTCAACTTGGTAAATCCCCCCTTTAATTGCGTTATTGAATTAAATAAGGCACATTGTTTAGACCTTTCTGGCCAATTTGCATTACATAACTTACCAAAATGAAGGCGTTAATTCAATTGCTTGTCGAAAATCAGTCGAGCAACAAATTTCAAGCCACGATTCCAGCCACTGAATTCCTAAATCCACATTTTCTTTCTCCACCCAAATCAATTTACAAAAGGTACATTAACCATCAACAAACCTTCAAAATAACTTCAGGCGATTATTTTGGCCTTATGATAAAACAGAAACTGTTATCGAGAATTTTTGCAACTCCATTATCATTGTCAAAACCATGCTCATAAACTTGATATTCAAGGACTTCCTTGGATCGATTTGAGCCAATTTAAATTGTACAAGAAGGTTGTGATCAGAGTGGCTGTACAAGGATGTCCACACAGAGCTATGACAGGAGAGACCGGGGATAGACTGGAGGTGTTACATTGTCTGTGTCGTGGTTATGAACCACAGCCATGTCTTTTACTTTCTCCTACGTTTTTTCACATTCTACGACTTATAATGCAGTAGCAATGGTCATAACACCCTTTTTCGACCGGATAGGCTCATGCTCAAGAGGGTATATTGTATGAGAGCCTTTTGGCAAGGATTCCGTCAAGGATCAAAACCGCTTCCACGGGGAGAAAATCAAATCTCCATCTTCGCGGGTTTAACCACAGATTCGATTTCGTTTGTTCACGATGAACTACGTTTTTAACTCCACACAGAGTGAAACGGCTGTTCCAAACAGTATTTTAAAGGGTATTTTATTTTAGCGAAGATCCAACACTACAGCCCTTGATCATCATGCTAAATGTTGTAATTTTTGCAAATCTTGAATCCTGTAACCGTTGACGAGAAAGTATTTCGTAGCTACATAATACGAAATTCCTCTGTGAAAGTACTTTTATTTGCTGTTGTGCTATGTGCATGTTACCATCCACACTAAGTTGGTACGGTTAAACTTGAATTGCAGAAAATTCTCGCCGTGAAAACATTTCGTGCATTTAGAGGTCCCGTGTCAAAATATGTGCATCGCCCCGATGAGAAAACAATAGGATTCTTTAGGGTCATGCAGCCTTGGCGGTGCCTAGTAAAGGCAAGGAATTTCAGCAATTCCGCTGGCTGTTGGAATGCGTAAATGCCAGAGGTGTTTGATCATGTGGGACCCTAAGAAATATGTTTCTCCAGTAGAGCTGTATGGTATTTTGGAGTGTTCATTTATTGGCCACAAAGAAAAATATTGTGTATTTAGTGAATTATCTTTTTAATAAGGCCACAATTACACCTTACAGGTAGTTGGGATTAAGTGAAAAGTTGAATTTACCGACACTATCGACGCGAAAATTTAAAGAATTTTTGCGACTTTCCTACCACTTCAACAGCAACCTAGAAAGATCTCAAATTTTCTTAAAGAGGATCAATTTAGCACCGCTGGTTTATAGCAGTAAAGTTATCAAAGCCATCACGTCCAAACTATCTCTTTATAAATCTTCAATGATCGACCATACTGTTATACCAGTAAAAGTTGGGAGAAAGATCCAAAGTTCAGGAGTCAATAATTTTCATCTGTCTTTTTAGCGGACCATCTCTCTACAATTTAGGCATGATCACGATTTTTGAAGGCTTACTAGCCTTTTTGATAAAAACACAGTTTTCTCCTCTAGATGACAACTAAACTACCCAGAAGATGAAGGAAGGACTTTAATTGGCTCTGGGTTTGAAAATCTCTCGGCAAAATGATTTTATTGGTTCAAATGAGAAGAGAGAAGTTATAGAGGTTGACAAGGCGGCTATTAAATGAGCTTCTCAACTCTGCTTAACTCAACTCATTAAATGAATGATGTAGCACAACATGGTAGACCAGCATGACTTCAAGAAACAGCATAATTCAAGCGATTTGTCTTTTTAATAAGGCCACAAGCAAGACGTTTTAACTTTAAGTCCCAAATAATTGACAAACTAAACTAAAATTCCGATTTTCGTGATGATTTCACACTCCAAGATATCCTAAAAATTCTAGTAAGACATATCATGATCAGGCTAACAATAAGTTTCACAACAATAAGTTTTCACTTATGATAATCCTTCCTGTACTCAACAAAATTTCTAACAAACCATCTTTACAGGGTCGGATACCTGATGATTTCATTTTTCGGCAGCCTTACAACTTGTCCTGCGCAAGGTTTGTGTCCCGTGATTAAAAGATAAAAAGTCGTAGTAAGGTAACCTCACCATTTACTAAAATTTGTATTATTAAACTTGGCACGTGCCTGTGTTAACTGAACTTTAGTAATCACGCGAGCCAACCCAGGCCAGTATGCGAAATTATTTTCAGCCACACAATTCTGCAGGAATTTTGGTACGGGAAATCAAGGGAGCCCAAATTTCTCACGGTCTAAATTTAGAAAACTGTTTATTTGAATCACGAGAATGCATGCGAGACCTATCACCTAAGCAACAAAACGCAAATACCAAATCACGTCTAAATCTTACCTTTGAGGGGTGAAGGGATGAATTCTGCTTGTGCTCCGGAAAGAACCATCGCCCACTCCAGCACGGCTCTTTGCCTTTATAACAATTTAGGTCTGTTGCCCACCCACCCTCACATTTTAGGTCTCTTTTAGCGTGAACAACTGAAAAGGGGCACGGTATTCTCAATTTGCTGATTGGATTTAAAACGAGCAGCATACCCACTGTACTAAATTAATTGCTAAGTTTAAGAGAGACTCTACAGACCATAAACATGTGCTATCAAATATAGTTGTGGTGCTGATTTAACTTGATGGGCACCCAACACTGCTCTTGTTATGTGGCAATACAAATTTCAAATACAACAGTCCTAAAAATCGTGAAACCATTGAATAGGACCGGGCCAAGTCTGGGGCCAAGTCTGCTCCCATCGCAGCTCAGGATAGATCGAGAGTATTGTAGAAGACTGATCAGTCTGTTCAGAGGCACTACAAGATGAAATTTGTCATAACACCTCGCCTAAGAAATG
>JH155712.1:114586-126150 GCA_000226015.1 Mnemiopsis leidyi | reverse complement strand
TTACTGAAGAGGCTCCTACATCCTTGTTTATACGGGACATTGTAAACCTTGCTGAGGATCTGAAAGAAGTGCAAGTGTTACTGAAGAGGCTCCTACATCCTTGTTTATACGGGACATTGTAAACCTTGCTGGGGATCTGAAAGAAGTGCAAGTGTTACTGAAGAAGCACGTTTGCAAAAACAGGGTATAATTTTGGAGTGAAGTGAGTAACACATGTCATCAACTTCGTGGAATTCGTAATGGAATAGGAACAGCATACTATTTAAAGCATGATAATATCTTATTAAATTCTTTCTGACCTGGAACGGTAACAGTCGTTATATGTTAGATGAGCAGAGAAAAAGAAAACAAATCTCAGATCTAATGATTTCCGGTTTTAAGGTATAATGATTAAAGACGTGTAAACGTGTCCAACCCTAACATCCTCTAGTCTATTACTTCGGTAGTGCATATACATACTAAAATTGGAACAATACAGAGAAGATTAGTGTAAATGCTGGCTTATGTGGGACATGAATCATGCCTGCTATTTACACCAAAAAAACCCTAACATAATGCGAAGGTTTTTATCTTGCAACAGAGTAAACCTGGATACCCAGTATATTGTCTAAATTCTATTTATAGCATTTAGTTAAAGAGGGTTTTCTCGACACACTTAAAAAGTTTGACACACTTAGTGGAATAAGCATAGGTCTACGTTAACTGCGGCGGCGTTTCTTTGAACTGCTTGGTAAGTGTAACATTTGGGGGTTTTCTTCAGTCTAGCACAATTTATCAGTCTTACTCTAAGCAGTCTTACACGAAGCAGTTTTACACGAAGCAGTTTTTGAATGAGTTGATTTCTTATCGAACAAGGCAAACACAAAACTGAAAACTTTCCAGGAATATCTCAGCACCACTTTCAGGATATGAACTCTATGTCAACTACAGTCTTTCAGGGGGTTGTAATGAGTGTGCTTGACACTATACGAAATTGCATCTAAAACTATACGGTAGACTTTAGGTCGAGTATTATAGTAGTTGTGCAGTCTTTCAGGAGTTGTAACGTGTACACTGTACGTTACACTGTTCACGATCCACTACATGATACACTCTCCATTACAAAATACACTAGTATCAGAGGTATTTGTGGTATAATCTTGACATGGCTTTAATCGCTTTTTAACGACCCACCAAAAATGTAATTTTAATTCACACTTGTCGACCGCCAAAATCACATGAGCTTTACTAAACCACCACTGCTCCTAAAGTAGTTAAATTAAAACTAGCTAACGTACGTGTTAGTGCCAGCGCGATAACCAAATATGGTATGCTCATGTTGTAGTGCCCATACTTCACACCAAAAATAGCATGTTGTGGCAGTAACAGAGCTGCATTCCACGGGTTTTCTGTGGGAAAGCGGCTCAAATTATCACCTTGCAGCTCGAATACTTTTCTTTGATTTACATTGGCTGAGTTTGGTGGTAAATACGCTTTGCTTTGATGTACTTCAGTTGCTTTACAGACTCCAGTAAAACTTGTGCAACAACACTTCTTCCTTTATAGCACGAGTCTCGCCTCTAGCGCCAAGTTAAAAAAAGGAATTTTTTGAGACTCTGAAAAGACTCTTTACAGAAAGTTTGTGTACAAATACAGTCTCCTCATTTTTCTATACCTGTAGTATCACTACATTTAAACATGCTGAATGATTAAAGCAAGTACAGTCCATGACGCAACCATGCCCACAGCGGACACTGGATCAGATAGTCCATCCTGCACATTCTCCCCGTTGTCATGGCGACCACTCTGATCTAATTAGAACTGGTGTAATGACTCACTGTGACTCTGCATTAGTCTATCATCTACAACAACAGTAGTCATGTTTTGTCCGATGGTTCTATCTCCCAATCGCTGTCTAGTGACATAATCTATAGACCTTTAACCGGTAGCCATGTAGATCTACAACTGGTAGCCATGTAGATCTACAACCGGTAGCCATGTAGATCTATAACTGGTAGCCATGTAGAGCTATAACCGGTTGCAATGTAGATTTGTAACCGGAAGCTACACAATGGACAAAATTTAAAAATAGACGTAACTGGACTGGAATCCAGTTACGTCTATCAGTAAGGGACTAATTTAGTTTAAATCGGATAAGTGACCCTGAATGGAACCGTAAATCTGAGACAAAATTGTGGTGTTTTGGAAACTATTGTGTGAGCAAAATTTTAGCGACACCAAAAATAACTGGTATGTGAATCGAAACCCGGATTCTACACAAATTACTTAGTCCCTGAGATAAGGTTTAATGTACACGTCCCTATCCCTTGCCAATCCCCAAGAGTATTCTCATTAAGACTGCGTTTGGGACGAGAGAACACACACTTTTAGCCTCCTCATTAACGAAGTGATACACCAAACATTGTGTAATTGGACACGCCTAATTGCTGTTAAACTTCCGTTTAACCGTACCAGCTTGTTGAGCGAAGTTTCACGACATTTAACCGACAGTCTGATGGAATGAGATTTCAACATTTCAACATGCAGTTTGTCTAAAGATATTATCGGAGAAGCTGCACAAGGCTGAATAACAGCTATGTTATCTATATGTTTTCCTAATGAATGTGTTCCAAGTTCCCACTCATCAGGGAAGCCCTACTGCAGTCCTATATGTTCACATTAAACTACTTGATAATTACCTCTAACAACTGAACTGAACTGCGGTATGGTCGGCTTTTTCCCTGGGTCGATAAAAAGTTTTTTCCAGATTTACCATCCAGATAACTAAAACTGCTTGTCAATTAACAGTAAGAGCAGTTGAGTGTGACATACCCCCGGGCAGCATCATCTTATCTTCTAATTCTGATTTCCACTTCGACTTCAACCCAACAACTCTACTCAACATTTCATTATAACAAGGAGAACTTGGTATTGTGTTTCAGGAGGAGCTCATAACTTTGTTACTTTCATTAGTTAAGTTGGTCAGGTTGAATTTGAAACAAGTAGCAGGAATAGTCAGGTTAGCGGAGTATTTTTGTGGGACATTACACTGGTACATTATATTACACTGATATAACATTACACAACATTACACTGGTACATTATATTACACTGATATAACATTACACTGATATGACATTATATTACACTGGTACATTATATTACACTGCTATTATAACATGTCGCTCATATTGGACAGGTCACATGAACGGGTACTAAAAACACATCTCTGTCTACCATGATATAAATATTATAGTTTTGAATATAGATGGCACATAGAAAACATAATGAAATATACTCATATAATCGGAAGACAGAAACATAGTAAGATCAGCAGAAAGACTGCAAAAACATTTTCTTTTGCAAAAAGTGAAACTTACATGCTAGCCATGATCTTGTTGAGAAATTCTCCATCAGACAAGTGAAACAGGTTAGTCGGCGGCTGGAGAACTTCGAACGTTCGCGTTAACTAAAGATTGTGAGACGATTAAGATACTAGTATAACGGAGCACATGCATTGCTAGCTGTAGGTACTGTACCATAAAAAATATATTGTACTCAATCTAGGTGCATCTGCTGATTAATCAACATCTGTAATAGAACAAGTTAAAGATCAATACTTTACTGACCCAAATACACAATGACGAGTTGAGAAAATCGTCCCCCATTTTGGATTGTCAGAGGATTTGTCTACTTTCCACTACGGATCAGCTTTCATATGGTTAATATTGTCACCTAAAAATTTGTTAACAATATCAATCTTTAAATTCAATGGCATTTAATATTCTATTTAGTTGTAGTCGTGTTTCAATTAATTGTGAACATACTTAAGCAAAAGGACAAACTGTTCAACAATTTTGGTGGATAAATAGTTGAATGGGGTACTGTCTAAAAGTCGCATATCGTGATATAATACAATGAAAATTTGTTTTTGTCTTCATTTTTCTGTACTCTAATTTTGTGTCATTAATGGTATTCATTGTGTATAATATTATAATATATATATATTTCTGTATTTAAGTAATGTTTTAGTTTTTCGTTGCGTCATTTTTTATCTTCAGATATTTTTAGTTTCTTACTAATATTACAATTTTTTGTAGACTGAAGATGATGACGCTAATCAAAATTAATTTCCAATAGAAGATAGTTTTCCTTGTCTAATCAACGAGTTGCAGTCAGAGAATGCAGAAAATTTCCATTGTATTATATGATCTTGGTGAAAACTATATTTTAGTTAAGATTGCCTTTTCTGTATAGTGCAACTGGAAACAAGAAAACCATTTTAGGTAAGAAGACATAGATAAACTCTACTGTACATTAACAAAAATATATTTTATAAACTCTTAATTTAACTATTTAACATCATTACTTTAAGGTAACCAAAATTATGTTATCGTTTAGAATCGTTTAATTGAAATAACACCACTTTATTTCCACTTAATATTTTAATCATGATAAACTTCCAGTGAATAATGTTTAATAGTGACACAAGATTACATCAGTACAAGTAAATATTAAATCTGATCAAGATTAATATCCAAAACATTCCTAAAGTAGCACTGATCAGGACATGAGCCCAAAAAATAAGATCCAAATATATAAGATACATTTAAACATCTCCTGGCAGCTTCAGTAAAACCCAGTTCCGGTGCCCAGTTTACTTACTATCTGCCCTGTTTACTTTCTACCCAAATGAATCAAAAAATCATCAAAAAAATATTTTTTGGTTCACAAAGTTTACACGACGTTTTATATCAGAAAAAGAATTGACTAGAAATTTTTTAAATTGTTTTTATCTTATTCAGTCTCTTAAGATTTTCAACATTGAGATTGCATAATAAAGAAAGAGCAAATTAACCATAGCAATATTTTTTACAAAACACACATAATGTGCAGTTAGGGAAGGAGAAAGGCCATGTAAATTAAGATATTATTAAATAATAAATTCTCTCCATGTTAATAGATTTATGACGAAACAAATTAAATTTACAACGATTGATATCATATAATATCACTAATTATCTCCAATTGCAATAACAAAAGGTACCAAAAATCAAAGAACTATGATTGATCGAATCAACAAAACAAAAACTTTGCATTATCTCAAAAAATGGAATCCTAACCAAGATATGTGTTATTTGTTGCAAATAGTGTAGTTAGCAAAGCACAGGTCAACAAACTGTTTTAATGATTCATACTTGGGTGCATCAGGAAACTTCTTTATGGCCAATGTAAGCAACAGCCTGTAAAACGATAGGAATGATAGGCATTTCTGGCTGCTTTGGTCACTTTGTTGAATGATATTGATGTAAAGCAAATCCATGTCAGCATTTGTGACGCCTGGGATTATTTGAAGAACCTTACATGATCTGATGAATGAGCGAAATCCAGATGACCCTAACATAGAGCCCTTACGCAGAGTAGACTTTTTCAAGAACAATGTAAACAGTTTTCGACAATCTTCAAAGATTAGGTAAGGTTTTCTTTCATCTGGTATTTCAGGACCAACAACTGGACAATATGATTCATCCACTTTATGCTTAAAGAGAATATGCAGGGCACCTTTCAAAGCTGTCTTCTTTACTTTTTCATCTACAGGGCTTGGAATGGTCGTCTTTTGCATTAGACTGTCATATATTTCTGAATCAGTTCTCATGCTTGGGAAACCATTTATTTCTAAAAGAAATGGATTAAGATCTTCATCCAGCAATATATCGAATCCCAACAGATGGAAATGGTGGGTACTGTTTAATTTGATATTTTCCAAGTTAAGTTGCTCCACTTTCGTGAGTGGTGCTATACAAATGAGGGTTTTGAAAACAATGTCTATAATTGATGCCCAAATTTTATCAGTATTGTGACCAAGCATCTCCAGGGTTTTCATGACTGAGGTCACAGTTCGCTTTGAACCCTCGGAATCCTCCTCTGACCTAACAAAATCCGAGCTATATTTGTTAAGTGAATAATTGGTAAGATGCATGTATGACTTTCCAATATTTTTTGTGTTTGGCTTTTCATATTTCTCTGTACAGAATCTAGCCAAACCTTCTTTACATAAATATGCTTCAAGAGGATCAAGTTTTGATATCAGAACATACAGTCGAAAATCAAACTTGTAATTTTCTATCAAAAGAGGGTTGTGTATATAATGTTGAACAACGCAATTCCGAGACATAGTCCCCTGTGTAATGTCCATTGGTGATTTGAAAAGATATATCCCGTCACCTTGTGAACCCTCATCAGGTTTTAGGATGTAGTACTGAGTAGTTTTTGGCTCCTGTTGAGTAAACGCATAATGGCAAAATGCAGCATATTGGCTAGGAATGGGCCATGATAATGGCAGAAATGTAAAATGGCCAGGAAAGAGTTCATGCATGAGATTTACCAACTGGCACATTGGACCTTTTCTGCAAGCAAACTTCATTGCAGGTATTCTATTCTGCAGCTTTGCAGGAACAGCTTCATCGGTGTCACAGCCACACCAAAGGAGATCACATTTTGTTTTGCTATGAGCAGCTAACAAAAATGATGACTCTATCAGATCAACCTTGAATCCAAGCTCTTTTAAAGATTCTGTCAGCAGATACGAGGGAAGGCTTGTGCGAGTCAAATATACACGCACTTTCTTCTTTTTTGGTTTAGTGGTTGATCTAACTTTCAAAGTGCCATTTGATGAAATAATGTCAACTTCAGCAATTTCTTGGATTTCTGATAAGGTCATGAAATATCTGAAAGATTTTACTTTTAAAGCATATCAATTGTAGTATAGTAATAAAAACCAGAATTTTAAACTGATTACAGCATTGCATATGAACTTCCACTCATCTATACTTTTATTCCAAAAATGCTAACTCATTAACTGACTATTTGCACATGGCACAAGTATTTAATGAAATTACATCAAATATCAATCATCTATAAAATAAAATAGTTCTCACATATCACCTACCATTGTTTCTTTAATGCCCTTTTACTGGTTGAACTTTTCTTAATGAACTATTTTCATAATCATAAATGTTAAAGATGTTTTCAACTTAAATGACGGACAGAAAATCAGGTGGTTGCTTACTATCTCCTACAAAAAATGCTTTTCTTGTTTACCATGAGACATGGGATAAATCTCAGGCTAAGTAAGGCTTCTGGTATTGTTGGTAGAGACGGCTTGCACTAAGTAACATTTGCATTAGAAACACTCAACATAAGAAAGTAAGTCTATGAGGTCTATAAGGTCTTCATTTCGCCCAAATACGAGATATATAGTGTTTTAGGAACAGGGAGCAACAAGTTATCCCGGACATCTTGGCAACCTCAAATTATGCAGTTTTCTGAAATTTTGTGCTTTGTAGACATTCAAATTAAACATGTGTATTTCAGTTCATTGCAAGATATTCATGGCGTGGCACCCTGCTCATTTAGGTAACATCTGAGGTAACTCATGAGGTAACATCTGACCACAGGTCTCTTTAAACTCATACTTATTTTAAATCGGACACTCCAACAGCCACATGTTACGCAAGTGTAACGGCCAATTACAGGGGGCCGAATGTACAATTATATACAAACACGCCAGTGACGGTTAAGGTAGTGTGTACCATACTTTTATCGCCCAAGACTTTGCTGCAATGGGCAGCTACTCATTTAACCCTCAATCACCGTTTCCTGATCATTCGGCTGAATGGACCGAAGAAGGACTGGCAGATACGGGATTTGAACCCCTGACCTCCTGCGTGGGAGCCGAGAAGGAAACCACTACACCACCAGCCCATACCACATGACCAGAAAGTCTGAAGACTTCTTCAGACATGCCATTGACAAAGGCTCCATTGCTAATGGCACCAGGTTTAGCCTTACATTTCGCTGTGTGTCATGGAAAAATAGAAGCTCAACCTGCATAATTGGCAATTCGAACACAGGAATGCTGAACTTTGGCGTGAACAAACGCAGCAAAATTAACAAGGGATCTTATAATATCATGAGCTATCGCCTTGTCCTTGTTGATAGCCAACTATTAAAAATAAAATTAGCTAAACAATATCAATGAGCAGTGCGCATATAAAATTGAGTTTTATCGACATTATCCTTTTTTTGATATCAGTGTGTACATGTCTTTAAATGATGTTTTTGAAGGGACATTTATTATTTATGATTGAACTAGACTATGAGAAGTGTTTATATAATTATAATATTTTAGTGCAAAGTGGAAGGATGTATATTTTTATTTCTATTGTGTATAACATTGCAGACAAGAAAATAAAACTTGTTTAACTTGAAAACTTGTTTAACTTGAAAGTGTTACGCAGCAATTGAATTAAAACATAAGTGTTTGAACTTGGAATTTTGAGATAGTTATCATAGTAATCAGTTAAAAATTATGAAATTTAAATTTATACATAGATACTTATTAACTGTAAAACTATAAGACAATACACACAGTTATCTGTTTAAAACAGATGACTTTATGTAGTATCTCATTAAATTGAGATCCAATTCATCAATGTTTACATCATTGTAATCAGTTACTAGTGTGATGTTGGTGGTCAGAAGAGAAACGCACAGATAATTAAGGCTTGAATTCTTCGTTTAATTACATCATTAGAGCCTGTAATAAAGTTACTAGTGTATCAACAATTAATAATTTCAATCTTAACCTTTGGGATCTAATATAAGGTGTCTAAAAATTGCAGACAATTTGGCATCCTCACCAGCCACCTCTCATAAATGTTGGAAAATAAAATAGAATGAAACAGATTGATGTAACTATTTAACAATTTATTTATAAACAGCTTTGAGGTTGTTATCGGGCGATGCGAGTCTAGAATATCTTTTAAATTCATCGTGCCAGGCCAGAAATGTTTGAGAATCAAATTTGTGACACAATACAGAATAATTGTAATAAGTTAATAATTTAAAATATATAAAACTTCATTGGACACATTCCAAAAGTGAAGAACATATTTAGTTCATTTTGAGAGATCATTCCTTTCTTAAAACTCTCTAGACCCATTTTAAAGCTTAAAACATTTGTAGAATTCTTTACTTCTTGAGGGAGCTTGTTCCAGAATGGAATAACTGGCTCCGGGAGAAAAGAACCCTTTAGATTCTTTACTTTAGTAACACTCTTACAACATCTATTGGATGACACAAGATTGCATCCAGATCTGCTCAATTTAAACAAACCTGACCCATAGTCAGTCAAACCACTAGTTGCTTTGAAAGCTTCAATAAGGTCCCCACATATTCAACACTCAGCCAGCGTTGCCAAATTGAGGATTGCCAGTCGTCGGCTGTAGGAAAGAGGGCCCACCTCATCAATTAGACGGGTAATCCGCCGCTGGACGCTCTCCAGAGACGGTCTTATAAGAGCTTTATAAATAGCTAGCATAACATTCTTATCTCTATCAATCAGATTCCTTACAACCCATAAAACAACTAAGCCAGTCGGAGCTCAGACACCTGAATATACATCCTCGATACGTTAGTAGTGCATTGGAATCTGAAACGTAAGCAACCCAAGGTTATCTTGGCACGTTTACCGATTTTACATGCGAGGCTTTCCCCGAGCCTATTCGAACCTGAAACCGCTGGATTGCGAGGCAGGACGAAATGCCACTCAACCAAGTATGAAGTAACTGCCTGCTGATTATATATTCCAAGCACTACTTATACTACCATCAATCATTTCATATATGGAAATTGTTATCTGCTCAAATGCAGGCATTAGCATCTCATAATATTCCACATGTTGCAAGTTTGGGTCCCAGATCACTGATCGAAATGTATATATACTTATATCCGTGCAGTTCTAGCTAGAAAAGCAGGTGAAACCCAGATTAGCTCCATAGTGAACAGGTCCAGATGGATCGACATTTCAATCAAGAAACCCCACACAACTAAGCCAGTCTCAGCTCAGACACCTGAATATGGAATATACATCCTCGATACGTTAGTAGTGCATCGGAATCTGAAACGTAAGCAACCCAAGGTTATCTTGGCACGTTTACTGATTTTACGAGCGAGGCTTTCCTCGAGCATATTAGAACCTGCAACCGCTGGATTGCGAGGCAGGACGAAATGCTACTCAACCAAGTAACTGCCTGCTGATCATATATTTGGATATAATCTCATCAAATATAACCTCGCCAACAGTCAAAAAAGAACCGAAATTAAAAATGGTAATGAAATGAATACGGAACGTTAAATTATTCCTATGACAACGAGCATCAGGGGAAATGTTTTTTATTTTGTAAACATGTGTTCAATGTTTTTCTAACAAGTGCCCTTTTGCAAGCGTTGCGCACGTCATCAACGATACCAAAGTTTTCTGGTGGCTTTAACCAAGGCCATTTTGCACGCGCCACAAGACTCAAGAGTTGGCTGGTAAATTATTTAGCTGCGTATATGTGTCAGTGTAGCAGCCGCGCGCGTAGCATGCGTAAGCACCAGGTTAGTTGTACGGCAGCGCGCACCCTCCTTGACGAGATGATATCCGTCTAACGTTCTAACTTTAGTTGCGTGAGTCGGGTATCACCGCGACAAGCACCCTCCCGACATTTTATTTCAGAATAAGGGTCGAATGAGTGTCGGACAAGGTCAGAGGGTCAAACAAAATCAAACAACTGCAGTAAAGTGAAGGTGTCTGGTCATTCCAGTAAAAATAAATTAAGTTCAAATTTTAACCAATTAAGGCCAAATTTTTTAAACTAGCTGGTTTGTTGTCGCGGTGATACCCGACTCACGCAGCTAACGTTTCGTTAGAACGGCCACGGTAGACAGATACAGCTAACTGGGACAACCCCTGGCTAGCTTAATAGATCTCAATCAGGTCACCCCTCGAACGCCTTTCAGCAAGAGTAGTCAGATCTAGTATCTGCAGTTGCTCAAAGTAAAATTAAGGCCTAACTCTTCAATCATTAGTGTAAAGCATCTCAGGACGCTCTAAATCCTAATTGTAAAAAACCAACGTCCATGCTGTGCTGCAGGATTCCAAAGCTGAACACAATATTCTAGATGTGGCATGATCAAGGTCTTGTAAACCATAAGCACTAAGAACTTCTCTCTAGTTATAAGGTTTCTAGATATCAAACAAATTTGATAAGCTTTACGAATACATGATTTAATCAGATCATTCCAAAACAAGTTGCCAGAGGTAAGGACACATATATTGATCATTTTATGACTTGTTATTGTAAAAAATGAGTACAATATTAAATCGTATTAAAAGTAAAACAAATTCAAAAAATTGAAAGATGAAGTATTGAAAAGTGGGTGTAATCATTGCTCTACTTGTGGCAAATGTTTAAAATTTGAAAAGGCATGGGGTAATTATAAGTCAAAGAGAAACTTGAGAACCAAAATATCTAGAACATGCAGAAGACAAAACATAATCGAGGACCTAAAAATGAAAAGTGCAAAAAACGATCTTAAAGGAATCTGGAAAACAATTAAACATGCCTCCAACATAAATCCTACAACCAAATGTGATGAAAACTTAGTTGAAAACGACTGCAATTCTTTCAACACCCACTTTGCCACTATAGGGTCACATATTCAATCTAATGTACCTTGTATTGATAAAGTTAGTTTCT
>JH155712.1:88963-99775 GCA_000226015.1 Mnemiopsis leidyi | reverse complement strand
AAGTATAAAGTGAGCTAGAACTAGAGATCAAGTATAAAGTGAGCTAGAACTGAGATCAAGTATAAAGTGAGCTAGAACTGAGATCAAGTATAAATTGAGCTAGAACTGAGATCAAGTATAAAGTGAGCTAGAACTGAGATCAAGTATAAAGTGAGCTAGAACTGAGATCAAGTATAAAGTGAGCTAGAACTGAGATCAAGTATAAAGTGAGCTAGAACTGAGATCAAGTATAAATTGAGCTAGAACTGAGATCAAGTATAAAGTGAGCTAGAACTGAGATCAAGTATAAATTGAGCTAGAACTGAGATCAAGTATAAATTGAGCTAGAACTGAGATCAATTATAAATCGAGCTAGAACTGAGCAACTAAGCGCACTACAACAGGCGGTATAAACGCTGCGCTGGGTAACATGGAGCCGGATGACTGGAAGTGGCATCACTACGACACTGTGAAGGGGAGTGACTGGCTGGGAGATCAGGACGCAATACACTACATGTGTCGGGAAGCTCCTAAAGCTGTTATCGAGCTGGAGAACTACGGCATGCCTTTCAGTCGCACTGACGAGGGGCTGATTTATCAGCGCGCGTTTGGAGGCCAGAGCTACAACTACGGCAAGGGTGGACAGGCTCACAGGTATGCTGTTTTTGTAACTTGAGTTGAAGTAGTGTACACAGACAGACGTTCAGTTTACAGTATTCACATGGGCAATCTCTGGTATGCTATCGCAGACATAAAATGCCATGATGTGGGCCTCAAATTAAAAATATGCCACAAAAAGTAAAAAAAGCTTTCAAAGAAAGTTGATCAATTCTCGATCCGATACACTCCTTGTTTAGGTGTTGTTGTGTAGCGGACAGAACCGGACACTCTCTTCTTCACACGCTCTACGGTCGCTCTCTCGCCTACAACTGCAGCTACTTTATTGAGTACTTCGCCCTAGATCTTATTATGGAGGACGGGGAATGTAAAGGTAAGTTTCAAGCTTCTGTAAGTTGAAGTTTTTTAAATGAGACTACATGAACTACAGAGCACTATATGAATTACAGTGAAACGCCCAACCTCGGACTTTCTAAATCACCCAAAATGCTATCATTTGAACTATAACTGATTTTAACTGATGTGATCTTATGGTAAGGATAAAGTCATCATAGTTTCTTATGTGGATGTGTTTCTTGGATTTTAGATTAATTCGAATAAATCAGATTTTTCGCCCGAATGCTGACATGGTAACTTACTTTTACAACTTGATGCTTCGCTGAGTTTGGAATTAGATTTCAGTTAAAATTACGCGATTTGTCCGTTTAGCAAGTTCATGCAAGATCTGCTCAGCTAAATTCAAAGTGCTAAATACGGAAACTGGAAACACCTGTTTTTTAGTGTTACACACGATTCCATGTTCCCTCACTTTCTCGTCTCCAGGTATCGTGGCCATGTGTATGGAGGATGGAAGTATTCACCGCTTCAGATCTCAGAACACCATCCTTGCATCTGGAGGATACGGTCGCGCGTACTTCTCCTGTACCAGCGCACACACGTGCACTGGCGACGGTACTGCCATGGTTACGCGTGCCGGGCTTCCAAACGAGGACATGGAGTTTGTTCAGTTCCATCCCACTGGTACGTTTCATTCCACTGAGATAATATCTTTTGTTTTTATAAATAACAAGATGTGTTTACACTGGATATTGTACACTAAACAAAGTGAAGCTTTACAGTATACATTAATACACACATACTGTACACTATACATTAATACACACAGACTATACACTACACATCAACACACATACTACACACTACACATTAATACACACATACTATACACTATACATCAACACACACATACTATACACTATACATCAACACACACGTACTATACATTATACATTAATACACACATACTATACAATATACATTAATACACACACTATACAATATACATTAATACACATATACTATACAATATACATTAATACACACATACTATACACTATACATTAATACACACATACTATACACTATACATTAATACACACATACTATACACTTTACATTAATACACTCATACTATACACTATACATTAATACACATATACTATACACTACACATCAACACACACATACTATACACTATACATTAATACACATATACTATACACTATACATTAATACACTCATACTATACACTATACATTAATACACACATACTATACACTATACATTAATACACACATACTATACACTACACATAAATACACTCATACTATACACTACACATAAATACACACATATACAATTAACATTAATACACACATACTATACACTATACATTAATACACACATACTATACAATATACATTAATAGACACATACTATACACTACACATCAACACACACATACTATACACTATACATTAATACACACATACTATACACTGTACATTAAAACACACATATTATACACTATACATTAATACGCACATACTATACACTATACATTAATACACACATACTATACAATATACATTAATACATACAATGTTGCAGGCGTGTACGGTGCAGGATGTCTCATCACAGAGGGCTGCAGAGGAGAGGGCGGCTTCCTTACCAACAAAAACGGGGAGAGATTCATGGAGAGGTAAATTAACGCTATAATGCAGTACTTTTTATCCTTAATCGTGGTTCATATACGCGCCTAGGTTTTCGAACGCACTTCCTTTAAGTGTTCTTATATCATGTTTCAGGCATGCGCCTATTCAAAGTAAACTTTTATCATGGTTCAGGCATGCGCCTACTTAAAGTTAACTTATATCATGGTTCAGGTATGCGCCTACTGCTAAGGATCTGGCATCACGAGATGTTGTGTCGCGAGCTATGACTATCGAGATCAGAGAAGGACGAGGATGTGGTCCAGAGGGAGATCACATTCACCTTCAGGTGACCTGAAAACTTCTAGAATGTTCTCTAGTTTTCTACTACCATCCGTTAACTGCCATACGAAAATCGAGAAAAATGTTCAGCAAGTTTTTTAATTTCATTGAGATCTCTCTTCCAACTTCCACTGAGGGATCATGGTCGGTTAATAGTATAAATATGAAACACTGCTGTACTTAACCTTGACATTTCAGTTGAACCACTTGCCTCCAGAGCAGCTAGCTCTACGACTTCCCGGAATTTCGGAGACCGCCATGATCTTTGCTGGAGTGGATGTGAACAAGGAGCCCATCCCAGTGCTGCCCACCGTTCATTACAACATGGGCGGTACGCCCACCAACTGGCGGGGAGAAGTACGTACATGTGTTTTGTTGCATGTACTTCGTTTCGGGCGAACTGTGCGCGTACGTGTCATCTTCGGCAGAGTGCCAATCCGTTGTGCGCGCGCGCGCCATCGCCAAAATAATGTCTTGTAACTCAAGTTTTTATTGTTAGCCTTTAATGGGTCACGTGACTACATGCATACGACGCTCACTGTTATAAACATACACCTGCTCGCTCGGCAGTTCTAGAATTGAGTTATTTTCGGCAGCCGATATAAACTTTAATAACTGTTAAATAACGGAGATGATGTGCAGGTGATCACATACGATGAAGAAGCTGGTTGTGACAAGGTAATTCCTGGACTTTTAGCAGCTGGCGAGGTCGCATGTGCTTCAGTACATGGTGCTAACAGGTATTGAACTCTGAGATAATTTGCGTCCTGCGGGATGTAATCTGAAATCTTTAAATCTCGTCGAGTTGTTTAAAAATTTTCTCAGTTCAGGACACGGACTTTGTCTGTAAATTATTTAGAGCTCACTTGAACCCCATGGAATATCACCGTACCATTTACTCTATCTGGCATATTTATGCATTATTGATTATAATTTAAAGCAGCCAGGCCTAGAATTGTGTTTATACTAAATCCTTAATCCACTAGACTTGGAGCGAACTCTCTGCTGGATCTGGTTGCATTTGGTAGAGCATGTGCGCACACCGTCAAGGAGGATTACACACCTGGGGCTGCTCAATCCCCTCTTAAAGACAGCGCCGGTAAGTTGTGCACAGTTGTCACACTAACTTAAGATTTGGAAACCATACCGGTTTCTGATTGAACGGCAAGCTACAAGATGTGTATTTGACCTGAAAAACGATGGTTTTTACCATCTTTTCCCATACCTTTTCGTATTTCTACAAACGAAATATTCCAGGAGAGAGCTCCATTGCCAACATAGACAGACTGAGACACACAGAAGGAACAGAGCCTTCTGCCAAAGTCAGGTTGGAGTTCCAGAAAACCATGCAGAACTACGCTGCTGTCTTCAGGACTGGCGAGGTTCGTGTCCAGTGTTAAGTGTTTGTTTTACTCATAAGGAACCGACAAGTGTTTGTAAGTTAGTTATCAAGTGTTAATTCCTACTTTATTGCTAAAAATGAAATGCTTAGTTAGTTTGTTTAAAATGAGGTGCTCGGCTATTTAGTTTAAAATGAGGTGTTCAATAAACAGTAAACACTGTTTATTCAATTAGTTAAATAAAATCTTGTAGGTATTGGAAGAGGGAGTACAGAAAGTGCATGAGGTTTACCAGAAGATGAAGCACCTCAAGCTGGCTGACAAAGGTCTAATCTGGAACACTGATCTTATTGAGACCCTGGAGCTACAGAACATTGCGCTCAACGCTGTTCAGACTATCGAGAGCGCTGCTGCCCGCAAAGAGAGTCGTGGTGCTCACGCTAGGGAAGATTTCCCTGACAGGTAGTTGGCATTGAACTTTTGTCAAGACTTTTTGTGATTTAATTTGGGTGAGTTAAATTTAAGCTTTATATAAATCATTCATGATTCATATGCTTTTATCCATGCTTTTAGAGAAAGCAATCTTATTTTTGTCTCATGTCTCACATATATCAGCAATGACAGTTTTTAGTTTTAACTCACTAGGTAACCTCCACCTCCAACTGACTAACCCACCCAGAATTGACGAGTACGACTACAAGCAGCCTCTGGAAGGACAAGAGAAGAAGCCCCTGTCGGAACACTGGAGGAAACACACCCTCTCTTTCCAGGATGCCGAGTCCGGGGAGTGTACTCTCAAGTATCGACCAGTTATCGACAATACGCTCGACGAGGAAGAGTGCAAGACGGTCCCGCCGGTCATTCGAGCTTACTAGAGGGATTTAATTCCAAAACACATGCTACAGCTTCATTAACATTATTTGTATATTTCCAAACGAGTCAGTTTTTAGTTTTTGAAACTGAAATTAGAAGAGTGCTTTTCAAAATAAGTGACCCACAATATGAGATCCTAGATATTAGGATTTAGGATCACAATTTCATGTTGAAGCAAAGATAAGCATTACACTGAACTTTGAACTGTTGATATACAGACTCAACATCCCTGATAGGTCTGGTTTTAGAGATGTTTTCTTTTTGGAAGTTTTATTTGAATGAGGAGAGCCAACATGGCTACGTGACCCGCACTTTGAGTAGCCTCAAGTTGTTTTGTATAGTGTATTTATTTTCCATTTCAATTGACTTCGTGTTTCAAACCGATCATTTATTTGCCAATATACGATTTTCAATGAGATTTTGAGCTATAAACGTGAGTAACAAGGCAAGAAACTCAGTTGTTTATAACAAAACTCAGTTTTTTTAGAGAACATTCATTTTGAAAGCAGTGTTAATAGTTACCACATTTAGGTTCCATGAACAGGAACGTAGACAGATAGTTAAGAAGTCTGTTACCGCCAAAAAGAAGAAGCTAAAGACGAAGATTTGTCAGTTGCAAACTGTTATAACTAAATCCTCCCCGTTTGACAGAGAGTACTTCAAACAGAACAATGTAGATCTACAGCTCAAATCTCCAGTTTATCTGAAATCCTGATAGGGAGAGCAGCACAGTGACTGGAGTACCAGATTTTAATCATCTGACAAACATCTGATCATATCCCGTGAGCATCATGTTCACCACGAAAGTCAGTGCAGACACTAAATCGGCCCTCCTGAATAAGTCACGTGCGGACCGCGAGCGTCGAGAACTTGAGAAACAACAAACAGTCTCTGTGATTATTATTCAGAAGCACTTTAGACGTTATTTGTCAAACAAGAAACTTCGAGAACGGTTTATATTGGAGTTGAACAACTTGAGCAGTACGTGCAGCGCGGCTGAAATGTTGGCAATGTTCCAGAAAGTTCTTTTTACTACACGTGACAGCCCTAACGGTCAAGTCCTGTGCGACATGTGTCGTAGAGCCCTGCAGAGCTTGGACTGTGGCAGTAAGGAAAGGTGGTATGTTTCCCTGGCGGTCTCTAAAAACTGTAAAACATGGCTGGCCCAAGTTGGAAAGATCCTGGAAGGAAGTCTCCGTGATCTTGACAACCATCTCGACGTTGTCTCATCTACAGGTAATCCCGTTTTGCGGCATTATTATATTCACACGGTAAAATGTCTGATTCGAACACCTAAAAACTGAGTCTCCAGCTGAATGACTTCCAGAGTTACACTGCTTATATTCACACGGTAAAATTTCTGATTTGAACACCTTAAAACCCTGGTCTTCAGCTGTAAGACTCCCAGAGTTTCACCGCTTACAGATCCAACTTCAGGTCGAGAGAAGGTGTCAGTGTACCTCAGATTTTACCTGGCCATGTGTGACCCAACCACCTGGAAATTGTACTCTGCCGTAAAGTCCAACCAACTTGTTGCTCAGTTACTGGAAAAGTTCTCCTCCACCTTCTATTCGAACCTTTTAACAGGTTAGGTTTTTTAACTGTCTTGGACAAGCTATTGACATTGATTTGTGACTATTTAGAGAATAAAAGTTCAGCTCTTCTTGCAAGCACATTTTCTTACTTCTTGTTTACCCTAAATCTGCTCGGACAGCAAGCCAAGACAATATGTCCTGTCAATGTGACAAGTGCGACACCAAACAGCGCCAAGGCAACATAGTACCCCCACAATCGAGGAGCTTTAGGAGTAACCATGACGACACACAATATCACCACCACACCACACACCACCTGCACCGTCTTCACGACGGGCAACAACACCCGCCGGATCAGGTTTGGCGCAACATCGCACACAACCAACAAGACCCACATGACGCAACAGGCCGCCGCGCTGACCAACAACCCTCCTCCAAATACCGCCATACTCTCGATCATCACTTTAGTCAGACCTCCTGCTTCTCTGTATCTTAAAGTGCTCCAGCAGCTACCCACCGCAGTAAATCTATCAGGGAAGGGGATTACTGGTTCTCTCCAAACTGCATACACGTCGTAGAAAAACTTGGTCCTACATGTGAACCAGGGACCAAAGAAAATGGAAGATTCCCAGTATTCTGATGGGTTCTGCTGGAAGGCAGGGAAGGGTCCCTGAGACCAGAACGCAGAACAGATACAGGCGGACCAAACGAGAAGTTCGAAGAAGGAGAGGAGGAGAAGGAGGTAGAGGAAGGGGTGGTGTTTAGGATAGTACCAGGGTTTGGAGGGTAGATTGGTGGCAGGGTGAACTCCTTCTTCCTTGTCTGACATTATTTACTGCTTTGTATCTAGAGGTGAAGATTGGGTGTTATTCAGCCGTGGTAATAGGCAGTAACTGGTTTGTAGAGGTATATAGCCAATTTCCGATAGATTCAGCTTGTACAAAAGTGTTTCATCTTGTAACGAGTTAACGAAGTGCTACAATCTATTAAACACGGCTATCCAAGTGTAAAATAAGTTGGATCAAGATTTTCCTTGAAACAAACAATCTTTGAAGAAAAATGCACAGCATTCATATGGACATTGGGCAATGTAGCTAAAAGCAAAAAAAAAGCAAAATAATAATTTCAGTTCTTGCTAATTTATCAATGATTTGGTTTGCTTACACAAATTTTGGCCCCAATAACACTATATACAGCGGTTCTTTAAATTTTGCAGTAAACGTTGGAACCTTTCCAAAAGAAATTTTTGAATCATAATATTGAAATTAAGTCTTGTAATTGTCGCAATATAAGAACATTGATTACATGATTCAAACTCCTATTTCATAAACCAACCGTGGCCATTGAAAGAATCTCACTGACAATCTTCCTCTTTGTTAAGGGGAGGGGTGGTTATAACCTTGGTTCCGTGTTCACATTACAACCTCTACTACCTCAAATAACAGCTTGTTTCAGGTGGTATTTTGAACACCCTACAGAAGCTCCTCCACAAGAACGTCTCCAGATCAGAACCTGTCCTGACGACCTCCCAGCTCTCCCTTCTCTCCGATATGATCATCCTTACCTTCACTAAGTCTAACTTTAACGAGGCCATCTGGTTGGCTATGTGGCTGTCTGTCTTCTCTACTCCTTCCCTTATAAGGTAAAGTCACGTGGGAAGTGACGTTGTGTAATATTCGTCGCTGTTATGTATATTTACCTCTACTTTAAATCGAACTTGTAAATGTAATAAGTAAGAAACTTCAGTACTAAGATAGGATACGTCCAGTGTTGGTTTCTTTGAAAAAACTGATTGTGTCACCGGTCACTTAAAAAACACAGTATGTCTTAGTGTTTCGATAACAAGCCTACAATAAGGTATATCACAGTAAGGTATAACAAGCCTACAATAAAGTATAACACAGTTGATGTTTCAGCCGGTTAAAGCCCGGTCATGTGACAACCTTGACGGAGTACACGCTAACAGCTCTGACCAGTCTGTCTGCAAACACTGACAAGATCATTTCTTCTTGCTCCAAGGAGCAGATATTGTTTCTTCTTCTTAACTCTGTTCATCTTCTTTATCAGGTAGGATTAATATTGGACAGAATTTTTTTATTCTATTTCAGTTTCTTGCTTAGACTGACAGGTTAAAAAGATTTGATATAACAACCTTCTTGCTAGAAAACATATACAAAGCCGACTTTAAAAGTTAACTCTTCTCATTATCAATACAATATTATCTCCAGGCTCTGAAGGGAGGTATGGTGATCAAATATCCTACGATAATATCGACGCTACACACTCTACTTCTAGCGGCCAGTAATACGGTGTCCCCCAAGGCAGCACACTGGCACCCTCTACTAGGCATGTGTGACACAGCCGTTTCCCCTCAACTCACAAACTCTCTGCAACTTCTCACCGTTCAGATCAGACTACTCCATTCCCAAATTTTCAAGAAGTTCTTCTTTCAGGTAGGCTTCAGGACTTTAAAGCTTCATTTCGATTTGTGCTAAATGCTATAGTCTACTCTTTATCCAAAAAATTGTTAACTCTAATATTAATTAATCTGTGACAAGCCACGCCCAGGATCTGCTGGAAGCCGAGTTCTCAACCAGCAGCAAGCTGCTCGGAACATCCCGGGTCGTCACATGGAAACACCTCTTCTCTGGGAAGTGCGAGTCCCGTCTCCTCCTCCACGTCAGCTCCGTCTGTTCTCTCTACAACACTCTTGTCTCCACCTTCCATCTCTACAAAACTGACATTCTCATGTCCCTCTGTTGTTTCCCGGACTTCTTGTCGTCTCTATGGAAACTGGTTTACACCGAACATTCCCAGTCCAGCAGGACTCTGGCTAGGAACATGGCTACCGAGGATACTGCCGACCCCTTCGTTCCGCTCCTCCTCCTCTTTTGCTCCTGTTTCGGACAGTATTTTGTAGTGTTGTCTGATAACGAGATCTATGAGCAGGGACAACCCTTCTCGCTTAAACAGCTGGGAACAGTGGGAGATTTCGTCAACAGTATGTTGTTTAACATCGTATGGAACCATTATGATGAGCTAAAGAATGCATCAGGTAAAAACTCGAGAAGAAATTTTATTAAGCAAAACAGTGTTTAGGCTGTGTTTCATTTTCTCAACGTTCCCCTACAACCATCACTCTAACTCACCTTCACTTCAGTGCTAGAATGTAGAATCTTACTCACGTACACTCTCATTCCCAGTGTTGGAGCGTGCCACGACCTGCCACGGTTTACTTATCCTCCTGCACGAGCGAGACGAACGTAAGAGATACACCAACACCAAATTCTGGACTCCTAAAGACGCTTCCCCCGCTGCCATCATTGCTGAGCTCAAAGCAGGTCTCTGTCGAACGTTTCGGTTTTAGAAGAGGACAGTTTCACTTTTCATGTGTCCTTGGCTGTTATTGAGGCTCTGTCTAGTGTCCATGACACCAACCTGACACACCTCACTAACGAACATTCTCACAGGTAAGGGACGTGCTCACAAAATAACAGATTTCATACCCTGGGTTCTACCTAACAAGAAAAAGTTGGAGTATTTGCAGGGACTTATCAAACAGGTAACATCAGTGGTGGTTTTGTCTCATAACTTGTCTACTTATCCATAGCACTTATGCCATCTTGTTATTATCAACAGAACAATATATAATTTGAGCAGACTGGGCACATCTAGCTCTCTTCTCTGTGCCACAGTTCTGTGTCATGGTTAAACTTAATGTACATCCTGACATAACCTACCAGGAGAAAGCGTTGAAGCGTTCTGAAGACAGACGAGGGATGGAATGTAGAACGATCCTTATCAAGATACACCGGAGACGACTCTTCGAGGACGGCTTTCAACACATCAAGTCAGTAGCTGACGACGTACTCAAACACCATGTCAAGATCATGTTCGTTAACGAGTTGGGTAAGTGGGTAACCAGCTTGGAAATTTAGGATTAAAGGAAGGTAAGAAGTGAATATCGAAATTCCAGTTTCCTTACCCACTTAACTTAAGGTTTAGACGAGGTTGGTATAGATCAGGACGGTGTGTTATCTGTGTAAACTGTGCAGGTTTAGACGAGGTTGGTATAGATCAGGACGGTGTGTTATCTGTGTAAACTGTGCAGGTTTAGACGAGGTTGGTATAGAT
>JH155712.1:48050-61014 GCA_000226015.1 Mnemiopsis leidyi | reverse complement strand
TCAAACAGTAACAGTACGTATCAAACAGTAAACAGTACGTATCAAACAGTAAACAGTACGTATCAAACNGTAAACAGTACGTATCAAACAGTAAACAGTACGTATCAAACAGTAAACAGTACGTATCAAACAGACCTGTGCAAATACCGTTGACAACGCTGTAAGGCTCTATGTGTTTCTCCTTGTAGAGGGTGAGGAGGGACACTACGATAGCACTACCTGTAGCGCAGATAGTAGTGTTGATAGCGATCTTGCCCAGAGCATTGACTCCCTCGCCTGCCACAATGGAAAACTGTCAACGGATCAATTTCTTGTTGGCTTTTGGAAGAAAATCTTGCTGGCGAGATTGGGAAATTAAATAATCTGCGCTTCCGTTTAGCAGCAAGACACCAAAACTTGTTTATCCTTGCGTTTACGAACCGTCAAAGTTTTGAATGGTCCCCATGTTAAGAGCGTAGAATCCAGCCCAGAGAAAGAATGCTCCAAGAGCAGCGTATGTCACGTTTTGTCGAGGCATCCTGACGTTCACTCCTGGAAAAGGTATTTTACTGTATCATACATTAGGCAGGAGGACTGTTTTCTTCTAACCACGGTAGCTATCAGGACTCGGCTTGAAGTAGCTTTTGTTTTACTGAAAGCAAAGCAAAATAAATCTATCTTGATCAATCGCCCTAATCAAATGGCCTATCTTTACGAGTTTGGAGCAAAACCTTTGGAATAATCGTAATGAACGTTTTCTTACAATGAAAAATACAGGGAAACATTACTATTACTAGCGGGGCGCCCGACCTCCGGACAGCTTTAACATTAACAAATATATTGCCGCTTTATGTGTAGTATTATATATTTTACTAACGCTCTCCAATAAAGCGACCATTCCTCGGTCCAACTAGATACGCGCCGACTAGAGCCATTATTCCTCCGCTTACGTGTACCACACATGATCCTGCATGAGTTCTGGTTTATATCTCCAACTGTATAATACTACAATTTTATAACTCAAACTATAAAATATCTGCAGTCACTTAGCAGTACTTGATTTATATCTAAAACTGTAAAATATCTATGGTAACTTAGAAATTGACAGCTAGTTATGAAGAAGCTAATACGCACTGTATAGTGTATAACCCAGGTTATAAATGGCCCCGATGTGGAGTGCTCTAAGCTTTTCCTCAATCGTCATCGGAACCGTCACGTGATCAACAAACAAACCTGCAAAGTCAAGAGCCCCGGTATCCATGAGATATCTGGAGTGATAACTAGCCCAACCCTTGTGACTCCAAGCCCAGTGCATGACGACTGGTGTGATGAAGATGGATATGAAGAAGGTGACAACGAAGTAAGCAACCACGTGTGTCCGCTCGCTGAGTGAACCTGGAGGTCAGGAGGTGTTAAACAAAGACAAGGTTATGTTTTACAAAGAAAAGGTTATGTTTAATAAAGATAAGGTAATGTTTAACAAAGACAAGGTAATGTTTTACAAAGACAATCTTATGTTTAATAAAGATAAGGTAATGTTTAACAAAGACAAGGTTATGTTTTACAAAGACAATCTTATGTTTTACAAACACATGGTTATGATTTACTAAGACAAGGTTATGTTTTACAAACACAAAGATATGTTTTTCAAACACATGGTTATGTTTTACAAGCTATATCCAGGAAGCATAATAGCACTTGCCCAGTTCCCACTGTTGGCTGCCGAATTAACGATCATAACAAATGATATACACTGATAAATGCCTATAAGAGCTATAAATAGAATTTCAGACAGAAAGCAGGGACAAGACCGAACATACCGGAAACTATGGTGGGTACTAGGTTCAACACACAGAAGTAGTAAATAAAGTGAGCGTAAGTAGCTCCGTTGTAACTAATCCCTCCTGTCGCGTTGGAAAACAATTCCCCTTTGGTAGCAAAGCCTCCCCAACCTACAAAGTCGTCTCCATCAACTCCAAAACTGAACCCGTAGCTGAGGAGGAAATTACTTATTTAAATTAAATGAGGTAACGGAGTTTCAGAGTGTAAGCGTGATACCCACCAACATCAGAAATATAAAGACCGATAAAAATTGATTTATTGTAAATTAATGTCACACAACTCAATTGAATTTGAACAGTGATAGTTCATACCCAAGTAAGTAAAAACAAATTGCTGATATGCTCGAATTTCCAATATTTTTGATGATCATCGCTTTTGTGTTCTTAGGACTAATCGAACCGATCTCTAGTAGCAGCATTCCTATTTGAACAAGAAATATCTGAAAAAAGGAATTGTTTCAACATATATGATATCTTACGAAATCGATTTCAAACTATTTTGTAGAAACGGAGTCTTTACTAGTACAAGAAAAAGCTAATAAAACTACAGGGGGCGTCTAAAATCTGTTTCTCTACGTTAGGCCTTATTTTTATAGCCTCGAGATTTATTTTTTTCGTAAAACAGCTAGTATGATACGTCATTTCTTTGGGACGTCAAATGTAGTCAAAACCATGCTTATTTTTCAAATTCTAAAACAGTTTGCACTACACCAATATCCGTATACAACAAACTGTAATAAGTAAACTGGATCTGTGTACAGTGTATACTTTCATGTAAATGCGATAGAAGTAGAACAATCTTACAGTTACACTACACCCTAACAATATACACTATACTGTATAGTATACTATACACTATACACTGTAGTACACATCATGAATTACACCTATACACTATAAAATGTACAAATATTTACACAATGTACTAACCTGTACAAGTTATGTACACAATGTACTTACATGTACATTGTACAAGTAATGTACACAATGTACTAACCTGTACAAGTAATGTACACAATGTACTTACCTGTATAGCCCTGACGACGAGCCAGGCAGTAGAAAAAGAGGAGGAGAGAGAAGAGGAGTGATGTACCCATCCAGCCAACTCCTCCCACGTGGTATTCACCTCCTTCCCGTCCACCACCAGGCTCAGCACTGATCCTGACATGGGGCTATAGCTGGGACATGGGACTATAGCTGTAGAACAGGGTTTTTATTGAGGGTTACTATTACAGAATGGTGGTTTTCCTATCACGATCAGTTGGTAAATCACTAAATCAGCTAAGGTTTTCGAACTTTGGGATCTTGGTGTTAAGGATTTACAGGGTTTAATGAGTAGGACATTTGAAATTTCAATCATGGCAATTACTGCACCATGAATCTAAATCGTTAACTAGAGTAATTCCATGCTAGGTTTGCATCTTGGATATAGACCCAAGCTGACAGAGCGATTAGAGAGAGCCAATCACAACGAAGCAATACTTGAAACAGCCAATCATGGTAGAAAACAGGAGTCACATGATCGGATAGAGAAGATGGCTATTTTGGAAACGAAGTGAGGTCACGCGCTAACAAGGATTACCAGCGTGATGCAATCTTAATTTGCTAATTATCTGCTTGATTTTCTCACGCTCTGAAATATAGCGTCCTCTTGAACTTACTGTTTGGTAAACGGTTTATTACTTTTTAATTGAAGTCTGCAGAATCTTTAATCATGGGGTGTGGAACTGCACTTATGCGACTGATCATGTTCATAACGAACATTATCATTACGGTGAGCCTTAATTATTAAGATTTAACTGAAGGGGAATGACATCGCGATCTTAGCTTATGGTCTAAAAATTATTTTTTTAGCAAGAAAGCCAACATCGGCCGAAGTAATGAACTCGAATAGCCGATAAGGTTTTAATAGGCTCAATCAACGAGTAGTTGTCATAGAAACCACAGAATGGAACTAAATAATTTCAGATCTTCTCGATAGCCCTAATCGTAGTTGGAGCAGTTTGCATCTACAAGTTGAAGGAACTAGAAACTATATTCGACGACAAGTAAGCAATCAAATAGTTGTAATTGTCTGATAAAATCATGACCATGTTTCTTGAACTTTATCGAGAGTCAGCAGGTGTTAATGATATCGCTGGTAGAAAAGGTTAACTCAGTCTGACAACTACGCTCACCTACTCACCTTTACAAGATTATTCTCAGTGCAAGGTACCTCGGTTTTGGCTCCCTGGCGATCGGACTGATGCTGCTAGTGCTGGGTATAACCGGTATTTGTGGAGCCTGCGTGCAGGGCACTAAGTCTTGTCTCATCATGGTAAGTGTTGTCAGACAGAGGGATGCTTCAAATTCAAATTGTAAAGTTCACATATCGGATAGCTCAGATAAGGAGAACACACCATAATGGCGACATTTTTCAGATTTTTGAAGGTTAAATTCGACATAGCTCAACATAATCTCGACAAAATCTCAACATGTCGTGTTTAAGTTTAACAATCTCGACATGCCGTGTTTAAGTTTAACAATCTCGACATGTCATGTTTAAGTTTAACAAGTAATTCTCACTCACTCCCCTCTACAGCACCTCGTCCTACTGGGTCTGTTAATTGTCACACAAGTTGTTGGGGTGGGTCTCCTTCTCTATTACTCAGCCGACGAGGACTTGGAGAAAGAAGTCAGCAAAACTGTAACAAACGCTTTCGAGACTTACGGCGGAAACGAGACTAGCAGTGAGGCAATCACTGACGGAATCGACATGTTTCAAGTAAGTTAAGAGAGTTGAATATATCGAGCATTGAAATGTTTTAGGCGAATTTGGAGTCATAAATTGACAATTGTTGAGCATCATCATTGCAATGATGAATACCAAAATATGAATGAATACCAAAGGATGAATACCAAAAGTTTACCAACTTAAACATAACTAATGACAAGTGGTTACTTAGTGACTCCTGGTAACGTATGTGCTTGGTTACTCAGTAACTCGAGATGACTAACAGATACTCGGCTACATCATAGTATAGCTGAAAGCACGGTGTATAACAGGCCTTTACAATGTAAACAGAAGATCAAATAAGAAGTGGTAACAACTCAAACTGATACATTCATCAAACAGGAAGTTTTACACTGCTGTGGTCAACATGCTTACACGGACTGGAGCAAGAAAGATGTCGCTAAAACCTGGGTCTCCCTTAACTACGGAGCTGTAAGTACACGGAGCTGTAAGTACACGGAGCTTTAAAAATCAACAAAATGATTCGTTAAAGAGGTATTAACTTACCACTTAACAGTTAAGAGGTTCCCTCTTAGCAGGGAAAAAATTGATTGATTTAACCAATAACTATGAACATTTTGCAAATGGGGCAGTGAAGAATGAGTAAAAATTAGTGCAGTGGTAAATGTTAGGACAGTTATATATAGTAAGATTCAACTAAACCTGACATTTTCCCTCCTGCAGTATCTCCCGGACTCGTGCTGTAGAACTATTAAGACGGACTGTGGAAAGAACCTCTCGAACCTCAATGGCAATACCACGGCGATCGAGAAACAGTTCTACACAAAGGTGAGTGTGTTTACGGCTGGTTGGGAGAGAAAATGAGTTAAAGATGATATACAGTAAACGCTAGTACAACGCTACTCGCTAGTACAACTCTGACTAATTTCTTTAGCAGCGTTATTTGGTTAAGGATGTTGAAAATATTGCTCGTCTCTACATTTTGTAGCCCTTAAAAATTTGATATTAACTAACAATTTTCTAGGGCTGTGAGGATGAGGTGCCTCTCAAAAATGTGATACTAACTAACACTTTCTCGAGGCTGTGAGGATGAGGTGCCTCTCAAAAATGTGATACTAACTAACACTTTCTCAGGGCTGTGAGGATGAGGTGCACGAGTACTTAGACAAATGGTCGAACGTTGTTACCGGGATTCTAATCGCTATTGTGGTTTTACAAGTCGTGTGTTTCGTTTTCGGGGTATGTCTGACCTGCATCAAGAAGGACTGAGGACTAGAACTTGTATTACCACGTAAAGTGGATCTGTTATGATGATTTAAGTTTTCTACAATGCAATTGGCTGAAAGTGAAAGACTGAATGTTAAGTCAGGGACTAGAAGATCAAATAAAAACATCAGTAAAGCAAACTTAATCTGAGATATAAATCTTTACTTGTAGATAAAATCTTACAGCGAAATGATTGGTTTTTGTAAAAAGAAAGTAGAATGGTCTTTAAAAACTTTTCTGTATTGTAGCTACCCGGTTTATTTTTTAAATACATCCTTAACAAATCCAAAATAAAAGCGTACATCTTTGTCAAGGACAAACACACAAAACACACACTCTGGTCAACCCTTTCCTCACAAAATATATACATACAAGCACAAACGTTCACACTAAAGAGAAAATAATGTTCTTCAATTTAACCTTATGAAGCTTTGATATATAACATCGAAGATAAAAGAGAAAATGTGATGCTGGGTGTCTAATTATAGTGCCCAAATTCACGAATAATCGAAACAGGAACCCGATCTTGTTACGTCTCACGTCAATTTTTTAAAGAGCTGCGAATGCGCGAATGCTCGGTCACACCCCACAATGAAAGAGTTTATAATGATGAGGTTGATAAAAACGTGTCAGCTACCACAAAATCACAAATGCTCTGCTAATGGGGGGATAAGAGGGGGCAAGAGGAGATGTTGCTATCATGGTCGGTTGAAGACGTAAATGGGAGGGAGCCAATAGGTCTCCATTCACTCAAAGAGCAGTAACTCCTAGAGAATGCCTCTGATCACTCATGGGTTCCATGGTGGACCATGTGTTTCTCACAGGATCGTATATCTCTAGGGAGGAGAGCCGGTGAGCTCCATCACACCCTCCAGCCACTAGCATGTTTTCTCCGAGAACTGCTGCTCCACACCCATATCTGCAGAGGGTAGGGTTCATGTTGGAATGTTCAAATTCAGAGCACATAGAACGTTGGTAAGCCATCTCTGATTAACAGCCCGAACAGTGAACTTGTTCGAATCCAAGTTTTACTTGTAAGAAATACTGAACTTATAAAATTTTACATCCTTCTGTTATTTTTACATTCTTCTGAAATTTATTGGCCAATTGCAGAAATCAAAACGAAACAAAGTACAGACCATGATGACCTAGAAACTGCAAATCTGTATACACATAAAAATTAGGATATTCGAAAACCGTACACTATTTTCAATCTAATCAATTACCTTGAAGACAGTAGAGGACTCATTGGATACCACAAGTTATTACGAGGATCATAACACTCTACTGAGTCGAGCAAGGTCATCAGAATCTGTCCACCAGGCACGTAGATACACCCTTTTAGTGTGACCGCCGCAGTCAAGGAACTGTGTAACGCGTGAGTCTGTGACATATCACGCAAATATCGCGTGACATCACACGTAAATTTCGCGTGACATCACACGTAAATTTCGCGTGACATTACACGCAAATTTCGCGTAAAATTGCACGCGTGACTTGCTGAACCACACGCACGTAAGGTGACGAGACAAGGAAAGCAATAAAACTTAATAAAATATTCTTTTGAAACATGCTCGATCTAGATGATGTTCAAAAACTCACCGCTTCTTCTTCATTGGAGCAACCATGCACCATTTATCTATACGGGGATCGTATCGCTCTACTGTGTTCAGATCTGAAAGTGAATTTAAGATTTATGATTTAAGTAAAAACAATCAATATTTGGATTCTCTAATTTTGTATAACTAAAGTCTATAAATATAAGGTGATCAAATCTAAAAGTCAACTTTTATGCTATAATTATACTTTATAAACCGGTTAAGTTTTGAACAAGCCCCGAAAGATGCTAGGCTAGGTTCCATGACTATTAAGTCATTAAGGTGGGGAAGGTGGGGGTTAGGAATAGGAGAAGACTAGAAGAGAAGGGGAAGCTAAGTGTTTTACTAATAGGAAAAGTTTCACGTGCAAGTTTAATTACTGGCAAAACTACATGTGCAAGCTAAATAACTTGCCTAATTTCACCACCCGTTTAGAATTTCCGGAGGTTTTACTTTTACACCCCTAGAACGTAGTTTTGTAACTGTTCAACCATTTGTTAAAAAAATGTTTGAAAAAGCCAAATTTTTGATCATTTTGACCTTTCTTCTGGTGTTAAAATCAGAAACCCCGCCATGGAGAGTAAAACAGAATCTAAAATTAGGTTAGTGAGAACTGGTGCTTAGATTTTTGCTTTCCTTCCTTAAGATGCATTAAAATTCAAATGGAATCCCAGGCATAAAACAAATACTCAAATAATTGTGAGAAACCAAAAGATGAATACCGAAAACTCTTTCACGCCCTAAAACAATTTAGACATCTAAACATTCTGAATTATCACTTCTCAGCTGTTCTGTACACCGATCTGGAGAGTCACCCCACACGGGAGATAATAGAGATTGCGCTAGAGGAGGTGAACAAAGCCTCCACCTACTTCAACCTCCAGATGATCTACCAGAGGTACTCCTTCCAATCTAACGACGTGTTCGAGAGTGTCTGTGCCAGCTTGGAGAGCGGGGTCGTCGGTTTGGTCGCATCCGGGACTTCCAACAACGTGAAACTGATAGCAGAGCTCGCTACCAACTTTCACATTCCCTCCATCAGTCCCTCCGCCACCAACCCTTTCATCCAGGAAACAGAAACGACAGAGTACCTCCTGAACATGATGCCGTCAGACTATGAACAGTGCAAGGCTATTTTCGCGCTGATAAAGCATCACAAATGGAGAGAGTTCTCCATCCTGACTTCTGCGGACGACTACGGGATAAACGGGATGTTAAAGTTACAATCACTAGCCCTTACCAACGGGTACAAGGTGCACAACAACCAGCAGTTTGTCGTTCCGGTAGACCATCACGGGACGCACGCTCCGCTCGACGTTACCACCGAACTTAAAGTCATCAAACACTCTCTTTCCAAGATAATCGTACTGATCTGTGACGGTTGGTACAGTCCATACATCTTCAAGCAGGCCCGAGACTTGGGTCTCATGACGAAAGAGTACGCCTGGATCGTGACAGACGGGATAGCAACACAGCCGATAGTTCTGGAAGAGGACGGAGTTATCCCGGCGTACCTGAACGGACTGCTGGGAACCAGACCTACCATCGCTCTAACCAGTCCTCAGTACCAGGCTCTTCACCATAAGTTTGTAACCAGGTTCCCAGATAGACGGTTCGAGCTTGGTGGGTACGTTTTGACGTTGTACGACACAATCAAGGTTTTCGCTGAGGGACTCAACTTGCTCATCCAGGAGAACAACCATCAGCCCATTGAGACGGAGGGATTTTTCTGTCACCAGAGCTTTGTAGAAGGAAGGTACCAACAATGGAGACATGGAGCCAAGCTGCTGAGAGCACTGAGACGAGTTAACCTGGATACGGGGATGACGGGGGACGTTCAGTTTGACGAGATGGGCTGGCCCAGGAATGTTGTGTACGACATCTTGAACATTCAGAACCAGAACTTTGTACGTATTGGAACGTGGGAGTTGGACGCCAACCAGCTGACATTACCTTACAAAGCTATCTACTTCGACCACTCGGATACGGCTCCCACGTCTAAACCCAACACGTTGAAGGGTTCTAAGTTTGTATGTGGTATACTCCCCCTCAAACCCTTCATAATGGAGACCAGTGGGCCGTGCGAGGGTAAGAGTTGCTATACCGGATACATGATAGACCTGATGGAGCGCCTGAAAACAGATCTCCAGTTCGAGTACGAGTTTGTCCAGCCTCACGACCGGAAGTGGGGTTCCTACAACTCCACCGAGCACGAGTGGACCGGTCTTGTCAGACAGCTGACCAACAACGAGATCGACATTGCAGCTGTGCCTCTCTCTGTTAACTCCGACCGGGAGCACATCATTGATTTCTCCTTCCCTTTCATGGACTCCAGTAACACTGCCGTGCTGAAAGCTTCCAAGTCGACCCAGAACAACTTCTTCTTCTTGCTGCCCTTTGAGAACAAAGTCTGGTACTCTGTCATCGTGATGAACTTCATTGTCACGTTCTTCTTCTACTTTGCCAACAAAACAAGTCCGTACGGCAGGTCTGCTTCTTATGTGCACGCCCTCATGTCATGCACGTGCAGAAAGTGCACCAGACGTCGTTTGGAAGAAGTTGATCTTCCGGGGGACTCCACAGACATGAACAGACTGCAACCCCGGAGATGTCTGTTAAACAAAGGATTCGCGAAAGACAGTAGAAACGGGACAAATTTCTACAACTCAGTGTGGATCGTGAGTACGGGACTGTTTGGGAAGACTCGGGGAGACAGCCCAGACAGCTTGTCAGGTAAAATAAAAACTAACTTACAGCGTCCTTATATGTCATTGTTTTATTATTTTAATTCTCAAGGATGGGAAAAAATCTTCGGCCATGAGTTACATAGTTTATAAATAATTTGCACACTTTGTGAAAAATTAAATTTTCGAGTTTCGCTTTCAACATTGGTGATATTGTTTCCATTGGATATAAAATTTCCCATGGTGACGTTGTTACCGGATTTCAGGACGGTTTATCCTTTGTGCCTGGTGGTTCTTCATGATGGTGGTGACCTCCATGTATACGGCCAATCTCGCAGCATCTCTGACCGTCAACAACATGGATATTGGCATCAAGTCCGTCAAGGATCTTTTAGCTCAGGTGAGCCGCATGTTCGTGAAAAATTCGTAATATGTGTCATGAAATATAACTCCTTTTCAAGACATTGTAAAAAAAGCAATAAGCTATGCTTCATGTAGCGTAGCTATGCTTCACCTTGAAGGAAGTCAAACTTAACTGTTTCAGAACGACATAAAATGGGGTACAGTAAAGTCGACCCATACGGAGACAATTCTCCAGTACTCTGTTGACCCCTTCTACAAAGAACTCTACACCAGAGCCGTGTCGGTCGGTAACGAGTCGGAAGGGGCCAGGAAAGTCAGAGAGGAAAAGTACGTCTTCATCTTTGAGACGCCCATCATTGACTACGAGTTCAGGATGGACTGCGATGTCGTTAAGATCGGCGGGGAATTCCAAACGTTCGAGTACGCACTGGGGTTCCCGAAGGAAGCCCCGTACGCGGAGCTCATCAACTCGTATATTCTCCTGTACCGGGAGACGGGAGTGCTGGACAATTTCTGGTCGAGGTGGCTGGCTATCCAAGACTCGAGCTCTACTTGCCCAGGTCAGATTCGGGGAGGCAGGAAGCTGACGTTGGGGATGAGTTCCATGGCGGGGATTTTCTTTGCTCTTGCCATCGCTCTCACGATTGGAGTGTTTCTGTTGATGGTGGAGTACGTGGTGGCGGCCATCCGGGACGTGAAAGGATGCGGTAAAAAGACAAAGAGATCGTACTGGGACGCTCTGGTGAATAGGATCAGTCTTTTAATAGAATATACTTTTAATTACAGGAGTGTCAGGGTCGGAGACTTGGAGGAAGGAATTGAGGAGGAGGGAGACTGAGATTCAGGGAGGGGGAATGAGGTTCCAGTAGGAGGACTAGGATATGAGACTTTTACTTCCGGGAGCAGACCAGGGCTCTAAAACAGGACTCACTTTAATCAAATATGCATTAATTAGGTTCTTAATCGGTCCTTATGCGATCCTTAGCATCAATCAAAATCCCAATTATTCGACTTATTTATTGTATTTGCGGTTCTTAAGCGGTTCTTAAGCGGTTCCTAGATGATTTTAAGCGGTTTTCGGCGCGTCGGTTCTTAGCCAGCTCTTTGCTCTTGGACGATTCTTAAATGGTTTTTAACCTGTTCTCAAACGGTTCTTCAGCGACTCTTAGACGATGGCAGATGTTTGCCCTATAGGACGAAGATTCGCCTCGTGATGGTTAAATTTACTCTTACAGTTGTTACCACGTTCAAGTCAAACAGAATGTACCGATTTATATTACATAGCTTCAGACTTAAATAGCTTAATACTTAAATTCGATAAACACTTTTATTTGGTAATAACACATTTCATGAAATTTATTCAAAATACATAACGACTTCTTTATCAGTCATTACTCATTATCCACTTCCAGCTTTGTAATGAATTTATAAATGCTTATATTCATTACTCACAAACCACAACATAAAACCATTAAACCAATAAACCTGCATCCTCACGACAAAAAATCATAATGCTGTTGAATTCGTATCAAACGTATTAAACAAATTTATTCCGCTTACGTATTTTTCTCGGAAAGGCTGTATTCTTTAGAAAATACGGAGACAGGAAGTCACAAGCACGTAAGAAAATACATACAAGCATGATTTGCTTTGTATAATTTATTTCGTGAAAAAGTGGTTTTTTGCAACACGTGCATAGATTAAAGATTGCAGTCATTTTTAGGACGGTATGTTAAGATCGCACCTAGTCAGTACATGATGGAGCGAATTTACTCGTCCGAGAAGTATTCAAGACTTCGAACACACTTTTAACTAAGTAGATTATAGCTTATAAATTTGACAAGATTTGCAGAAATGTCACAAATCCCATTACTAGACGAGACGTTTCACATCACCCTGACACGAAACAGCAGCCCCTCCCTAAAATATCGGCGGCTCAGCTTATAATGAGACTAATGAATGTCTAAAAAATATAAAAGATCTGACATTTGGCGCTAACCCGTGATACCGTATTTTTGCCGAATTGAACAGCCCTCAAATTTCAAAATTAAAGTTTTAAATTGCCGCATGATTCGCGTTTTTAGATCTTCAAATACGCCGTATTTTTTACAAAAATTTGCCGAATTTTACAGCCTCGAGCAATCACGCCGTCTCACTTACCCGTATAACCATCATAACCACCGGCCACGTAGATACAACCGTCTATTACAGTCACTCCAGCCGCGCTGCGAGACGTGGCCATTCTACTTGAGTCGAACCACTGGTCTCTGTGGCAATCGTACCTGGGAAGGGAGGGAACTTAGCTGCTGGGTTAATTACCAAGAAGATGGGGGCTCAGCTGCTGGGTTAACTACCAAGAAGAGGGGGCTCAGCTGCTGGGGTTAACTACCAAGAAGATGGGAGCTCAGCTGCTGGGGTTAACTACCAAGAAGATGGGGGCTCAGCTGCTGGGTTAACTACCAAGAAGATGGGGGCTCAGCTGCTGGGTTAACTACAAAG
>JH155712.1:30005-40354 GCA_000226015.1 Mnemiopsis leidyi | reverse complement strand
CTCCACAAAGTCCTCGCCACTTACCTCAAACCCCTGGCTCAGAACCCTCTACGCCTCAAAGACTCCTCTGACTTCAAGCAACGACTGGAATCTTCCCTCGACCCCTCCTTCCCCTACCACTGCTCCCTTGATGTCCAAGCCCTCTACACTTCTTGCGACATGCGCCTTGCCACCAAAACTGCCATCACTTCCTTCGAGCAGAACCCTGGACTCCTCCCCTCTAATCTCACTTCGACAACCCTTGGCACCCTCATCACCTTCTGCTTGGACAACTCCTACCTAGAATTCAACGGCTGCTTCTACTCCCAGGACGAGGGTGGGACCATGGGATCTCCTCTAATAGTCGAACTCGCTGAGATTAGACTTGCCGAGGTTGAAACCTTGGCTCTATCTTCGTCCCCGGATCCTCCTTCATCCTACTCCCACTTCGTTGACGACGGCTGCGGCGCATTCAGAGACAAAGACCATGCAGAAACGTACCTCACCTTCCTCAACTCCCTTACAGAAGACCTTAACTTCACCATGGAACATCCCTCCACCGACGGATCCTTACCCTTCCTCGACGTTTACATACACCCTGACAAGTCCACGTCCGTCTACAGAAAACCCACACATACCAACCTCTACACGAAGTATTCCTCCTGCACCACCAACTCCTCCAAGAACAGCGTCATCAGATCCCTCACACGACGTGCCTACAACCTCTGCTCTCCTCAACACTTGGACTCAGAACTTCAGACGGTCAGACACATTTGCCTCCTCAATGGCTTCCCTCCACAACGGATCACCTCGATTATGGAAGAAGTACGATTATGGAACATGAACGTTGCCACAGACTCAACAACGCCTATGACGAGACCCTCGACAAAGTAAAGTCTGCCCCGGCTCACCACTCCCTCACCACTGGACACAGAATAGCTTGGAACGACATCACCATCCTCAAATCCCTTCCATCCAAAGCCCACTTGGACCTGACTGAGCAAGCAGCCATCCACATTAGAAACCCTACCATGAATCGGACGGACAGTGCCCCCAAATGCAGCTCACTCTGGAATCCCATCCTTCCCAAAATTGCTGCAACTCTCAAACCCACACCCTCTGGCATTACCTTCTCCCCTCCTAAGAAGACTAGATATTTACTTTGTGATTATTGTAATGTTACCATCCATAGTTCACACCCCTCTCCATCAGCCCTCACAAGCACTGACACCACTCCCTCTCCATATTTAAGGCTCACTTCACTCTTCACCTCTAGCTGACGACGATTAACACATGTTGATTGAAAGCTTCTCCAAAACCAAAACTCGTATCTATTTATGTCTATCACCCCCCTACAACGTTAATGGTATTCCGTCTTGTGCACCACAGAACAGCGAAGTATTTGAGGCGAACACCACAGTGAAATTGCGAGCCAAAGAGAAGGGAGCTCGGCTATGATTACAGTAACGTGATTTGCTTTTCATAGATATCGTAAATTTCCCCAAATTCAGCCATCTTTTAGATAAAACAGAGATATTTTAAAATTTCTGAAACTGTGAATTACAAAAACCTGGACTAGAAGCCGACTTCTCATGTGGAAGACCCGGTACGGTTTCATTTCCATCTAACATTTTACAACCCCAACTAACAAAAATCTATAAGCAACCATCCATAAAGTATGCCCGAAAAATGCTTTTAGTATAAGAGTGCTGTTTTCTGGCAGGAAGAAATGATCAGCCCTTGATTTAAAGACACATTTATCTTTCATCGTCATGGACATTTAGACTTTGTGGATGGCACCATACATAACTAATCTGAACATAGTATGAACCGTGAAATTGACATCCAGGCAAAATCTTCTACCTATTATACTGTACAACTCAACTCATCAATAACTGAGTGAAACCAAAAAGGTAAACTAAATGGTTTCAAGTGTGATTACGTATTAATGAATGGCTATAGTAATTATATAATATATAACATCCTACTGGCACACAAAATGTAGCTACATAAGGTTCTAAAATGTGACTTAATTCTGCAGCAGAATTTAACTGTGTACATTTCGATTAAATCATAGACAAAGAGTTCTCATGATATACAATTTCTCCTAAGCTATGCCAAGACTACGTCTTTAAACTGAACTAATGAACAGATCTAATTCTTTTCAAATCCGTAGCACAAAAATCATCTTTCAAATCAATTGAAATTTAACTCAATGACGGGAAAATTAATTAAAACATTTTCGCATAAAAAAAGTCATACATTCAAGCATGATGGATTGAGTCCAGAAAACTTGATTCCTGGACCCAGTAAAACTACGTAATATAATTTAACGAAAAAATACCAATAAGTTATGATATGCACAAGAAAGTCTTCGTTCAAACTCGTCTAAACGCAGTCTTCAACCAAAATAAGCGATCAAGATTAAGATTGATCTAATACCCGTATGAACGACATGGATCTGGATCAAAAAACACATTTTGGAGCAAAACATTACTGCATTTTGCTCTGAGTAATGTTTACTGCTCCTTCGCACATGTGATATACTTGACATAAAATACCGATGTAAATAATTTCAGGTTAATATACAGATCACTGTGACTGAGCAAACCAATCCAACTTTCTATACAAATACTTAAGACCTCCATCAGCTTAGCAGACGGGCCCCAAGAAATAATGTTTGATACTCAGACCACGGCTAATGTAACAACGACGTAAAATCCGTTACATTAGGTTTAAATCACGTTAGGATCGTCATTTATCGTCTATGTCGTGAAGCTAAGGCTGTAGCTCTTTAACACGAGGCAGATCAAATATCACACGGATGACCAGATCAGCAAATTTCTCTTAGCAATTTCCCGACCTCAAATCTCTATAACTGCTTCACTTTTCTGGTCACGAAAACAAAGACGAAAATATTACTCACCCTTTCCTCAACTAACAACAATATGTTCTTCCTGTTTCACACTGGTGACATTGGTGATGATTATATCACCCACCGTGTACCCGATGGCACCCTGAAGTCTCTTCCAAAGTGCTGGGTCTGTCTTGTGGATCTCGTACAGCTCCTCAAAGCAGTGCTCCAAAAATTCCAACACCAGAGTCTCCTCCAGGTTGGTGCCCTCGTAGAGGAGCTTGTTCACGTTCTGAGGGTCTAGTAGCAGGTTTAGATACTGCTCGATCTGGCGGCTGTTACCGCGCTTCAGCCGGACGTAGTTGCAGAATATCTTGGTGAACTCCATGTAGCGGTGGTGCTTGTCGATGCTGTATCCCAGAGGGTATGGGTTGCTGATCTGTTTGGCTAGGCTCTGTTGGAGGGAGATGGCGTTGTTGGAGTCGCACTTATTGAAGGAGAAGATCGAGCCACAGAAGTAGACCGGAAAGTTGTCGTCAGAGTAGATGGTAATGCCCTTGCAAAGGATTCCTTTGTCTGATAGGTTAAGGTCCACGGTGAAGTATCCGTTAAGAAGGCCAATCAGTTTAATGGCGTCCAGACGCTTGCACGTTTGATCCAGCTTTAAGGCCTGGTCACTATCCAAAAGCAGATCGTAGAGGGACCAGTGTGTATCCAGGAAGAAATTGTCTGTGTATTTTGTCATTTTGGATATAGAGACCGAGCACATTTCACAAGATCCTATCCAAACGTTGCGGGTTTTCAGGCAGTATTTCTTGCATCTTAGATAAATCTTCTTGCTCCTTGTTGCACGTTTGAGATCTAACATAAGGGAAATCTTGTCTCTGTTAGCAGAACACTTCTGCATCAAGGTGGAAGAGGCCGAGGAGGAAAGGTACCGGTTTAGGTTACTCTTCATAACGTAGCTCTGGGGCTCCGTGAATATCTGGGCAATGTTCTTGGACGTGTAGTAAATCTCCAGCGAAGAGTCAAATGCGATGAAGCACCTGGCGCCCTGATTCAGAGCGGAAGTGTTGACGGTGCTGAGGACAACATCCTCCTTGGGTATGCTGTTCAGGATATCCTGGAGCACGATGTACTTCACCCCGAAGGAGAGGACCTTGTTCTTGCAGAGTCCAGTAGCAGGCACCTCAGGGCTGTCTATAATGTCACGTATCTCCTCGATCAGAGCGGCAAGGTTGAGGCGGAAGGAGCGAGATCGGTGGCGCTCTTTGGAGAGGGGTTGATCCGGTTCGGAGGGCGGCATGGGAGCAGAGGGCGGCACAAACGTCTTCGTCGTCAGAGTGGGAGTGACAAAGGTCTTCAGCGAGGTGGGAAGTGAGGGCAGTGGCTGTAGAACCTCCATCAACTGTTCATGCTGTAGATATTTTGAGATCAGATTCATGTTTCTATATGTATATGATCACAATTATCTCAATATCTTTGTAAGATCTAATGAATACGTATAAAATAATTGGTTTAAATTGGCGATAAAGCATAAACATCTAGACATTGAAACGTTACAAAGAGCCGTTCATGACCACGGTGAAAGCTATCTTGAGGGAAGAGGAAGTACATGGGAAATCAAACTATTTGTTTAGTTGAAAGTTATAGTGAAAAATCATACACATCACGTTTAACATCGTTTCTGCACGAAGCCATTCTCAAACGGAGGTTGCGTCAATACGAATTGCAAAAATTGCTAAACCAAATGATCAGTTTTGTACTATTAAGAGTTGAACATAATCATGATAATAACAGGCCAAACATAACAGAGTATAACATTGCGATAAAAAACATGAGAAAAATTAGCACAACCGAGTGAAAAGTTCCATACTCCTCAGCCTATGCGCGATCAATGCTCGAAACTTAGTAACTATTCCGGAATGATATGATATGGAACTACACTTTTTGCGTGAAGTACAGAGCGTAGGGGAACCGAAATAATTTTCGTTAACACAATTAAAATCCGCACCTAACAGCGCAACAACAAATCTATGGTAGCATTAAACTCCACCTTAAACAGATAAATAAGTACTAAAATAAGGGTAGGTCCAATCGTAAAATATGCGTTAGACCTTAAACTGCAAGGTAAAAGACTTAACATTTGACAGCTTAATCCTGAGTAACAGTAAAGGAATTGGAAAGCCAATACTGGACGAAGACTTACTCACACACATGCCAGTAGAAGAAGCTTTACGTGCGGGGGCAATGGTCTACACGTCTTTATCACAGCTATGTCGATACTGCCGCCTCGCTTTCATGAGGATCATATTTGTCAAGATTTTCTGAGGTTGCTTCCTTTTTTAGTGATGTAAAACGATTTTTTGTTGCAACCATTTCATACCATTAGATATCTAGGTAGAAAACTGTTGGGACGTAAGTCGTCATTCAGATACTAATTACTAATGCATCTTAAATCGTTGCTCTATCACATGCAAATTAAATCTCTGTGTATCAAACCGCCTACAAGTACCTATCTGGCCCTGCATCATGGTTGAACACCGGGTATCGTTTGAGAAAGTTTCCGAGAAACTTTCAGGATTTTAAATGATTTAGCAGACAAAGATTAACCACAGCGAACACAAAGCTGACGGTTGAATTCAAAAATGATTTTGTTTTACATGTATGACGCATGAGATCACGGTTAATGCAACTCGTTGACAAAACAATGTGGCATTTCCACCTTTCCACCGACAAATAGCTATTAGACCAGTGCACGTACAAAACGTGATGCTACTCTGCCAGTAGGATGCTGATTTAGGTAACTAACAGCGAGCTCACATACATGACAAAGTGCGACCTGACAAACACAGGAATGCCGGGCAGCCTGATATTAGGCCGATGACAACACGAAATATGATAAGTCACGACTCACGCACGATTCTATGCATATCACGTACAGCCGGTAATGTTTCTATGAATTATTAAAATTAGTTCGAGTTGTGAGAAGAGCATCACATGCACACATCACGTCCTGACTACTTACAAATTTCGTGTGAATTTCAAATAAGTTGATGCCCCCATATTTGCAGGATTCACAGTAAAGGTAAATCGTGAGATTACAGGGAAAAGTCCACTACAACACATGGGAAGCAAAGTGTAGGTACAAAAGCTTTCAAAATTGGCTGAAAATTGTACCAACAACAAATTTTACCACCCCCAAACAAATGCTAGGTAAATCAATCTCATGAGTACCTATTTTCTTTATATTGATATATCTATATTTACAGACAAGTTCAGCCATGTAGGGGCAGGTGTTTCCCAGCCTTATTATAGAGTTGAATAAATAGTTGGTCATCACACCACATCAGTCCTGTGTATAGCCAGTGTTAGAATACACCAAGAGTTCTAAGTCCTGTGTACAGCCAGTGTTAGAATACATCAAGAGTTCTAAGTCCTGTGTATAACCAGTGTTAGAATACATCAAGAGTCCTAAGTCCTGTGTATAGCCAGTGTTAGAATACATCAAGAGTCCTAAGTCCTGTGTATAGCCAGTGTTAGAATACATCAAGAGTCCTAAGTCCTGTGTATAGCCAGTGTTAGAATACATCAAGAGTTCTAAGTCCTGTGTATAGCCAGTGTTAGAATACATCAAGAGTCCTAAGTATAGCCAGTGTTAGAATACATCAAGAGTCCTAAGTCCTGTGTACAGCCAGTGTTAGAATACATCAAGAGTCTTGTGTATAGCCAGTGTAAGGCTGTTAGGAGTCTTGCACAAAAGAAACTAGCCAGAAGTGTTAAGAACTTGAGAAAATACCTAGAATTCAGGAAAGCAACTCCCGCTCTCGAACTGGACAAGGTCCATTAGACAACCTACTGTTTATATACCCCGGGTCTGACCGCCATCTCCACCACAGAATATCATGGAAAAAGTCCGTGTTTCCAGTACCGTGATAACCATGACAACGATCACCGTCACCACGTGGTCTACGCGACAACAGCAAATGGGAAAGTTACTGACCGAGTTTCGGATCGACTGTTCTTCTTCTCCTAGAATTAGATAGAAATGTACGGCCAGCACTCCTGCTGCGTTTGGAGCAGCCAGGAGCTGTCCGCTCTCTAAAGCCGGCCGCGAGTTCGAGATGTACTTACAATCAATGGAGGTACCTTTACAGACCTTAGTCATTAACTTGCTGGAGTTAACGGAACAGTGGCTGTTGTTATAGTACCGAGCACCACACCGCGCACCGGGGAGTGAGGAGTGGACTAATGGTAGTAACTTGAAAAGAGAAGCTACTTTGTCACTCACAAAAGGAGAATGGGACAATAAACTTTTACGTTGTTCACACGGAATCAGCAGAAAGAAGCTAGAACACAGAAAAATAATTATTTCTTTAAAGATTACGGTAAAAAAGTGTCAGCGACGATAGCTCTGATCATTTTGAATGACAGATCATTCAGACTCAGTACGACTGAATAAGCGGTAAAAAGAGTCAAAAAGCTTCTGATTAGTAGTTCTTTAGCACAACTCATATAAACATCAGCTCTGATGGCAGAGATATCAGAATTTGGTAAGTAATTTAGGTAACATTCTAGAACTAAAGTTTAGTTGTAGGTTGATAACCTACTGTCGCGGCCATCACGCGCTCTCACGCATTTCTAGACGCACATCGCCCGTTGAAAGTTCAGGGGAAGATAAAATAGTCAGGTGATATACAGGCCTATAAATCTCTATTTCTCTGGTTGACCTTATATCACAGGCCAGGCTTATATTACAGGCCACGCTCCGATTACGAGATTACAATTTTTGCAGAAAACAGTTGGCATGTTGTTGTAGGTTGATAACCTACTGTCACGGCCATCACGCGCTCTCGCGCATTTCTGGCCTGGCGCATCGCCCGTTAAGTATGTTGAAACTCATAACTGGAAAAAGTAAATGTGGATTCGCATTTTTGTTTTGACATATCACAAAAAATTACACACTACAAATGTATCAAAGCTAATTTCAGCAAATATTATGAAATCTCGAGCTCACAGACTGAGCTGCAAGGCCGCACATAGGGACAGAGACTTTGGGCCACGCTGTAGAAATAGCGGTAAGGTAATACTGCAAATAGTGAGAAATGACTGAGCTGTGTTGCCAAGTTGGTACGTGATGACCTGGTGACAGGCCGCCACCCAGCACAGCCTTGTACTTAAGTCACAAACAGAACGTGATTGTACAACATTTTAGCACGTGTTTGTCCCACATGTACCCCACATGTACAGACCGCAAACGTGCTCTCGTCACGCACGATGTGCTTGGACTAGGAGCCGATGAGATCAGGATTTTTGTTACCGGACGGGGCCCTGAATTTTCACAAAATTTTCTTCCCAATATATATTATGCACAATATATATTATGCACACATATATTATGCACATGAATATATTATGCACATTTTATGGTCAAGTGAACTCCTGGTGTAATCATAACAATATCGCAATTTGTTGACATGTCAACCATAAATGGTTTAACGAAAGTATCATTATGTGTGAGATTTTCGGTCATGTCGTAACAAGTGGTCATTAGATTAGCAGATTCTTATTCGACACTTTGAGATACGTGAAGATACCTCATTTCGGGCTTTCCGCAAGTTGGGCACTTAGAGGTTTAGTTCAAGCACTGGTCTGGTTGAAGATCAGGCAAAAATTAGACTAGCTGAGAGAAATTTCGCGTACAAACAACTAAGAGGAACACTAAACGTTATAATGTTTACAGCTCAAGCCATTTAGAGTTTTGATACAGTCGCTAGCAACAAGCCGAGTGGAGAGATTCTTTTCTCAAGAAAAATATGTCTAAATGGCTCGTATTTTGTGGTCGTCTTAAAGCTGGTAGATGAAAAGTTCGGCCGAAAGTCACGACCTTAATACGGTGAATCACGGGAGGCTCATGAAGCCAGGAAATATTTAGATTAAGGATTAACTTTTCTTAATTTTTTCTGTTCCCCTTTTTCCAGGGATCCTATCTTGTGTCAATATCATTCCTTTCAAACCAGGGCACTACTTCATCAGAATTTCATTTTCTTAAAGATAAGTGATCAAGTGAAAAGTTAAGATGAAAAATTTCTTACTTTCAAGCTAACAAATCAAGTCCATTTTAAGACATTTGATATTCAAATCTTAATTTATATATTTCCAGACTACGCTACAAAAACGGTCCACGAATTATGAATGTCTGAGAGGCGCTAGCTTAGCATTAACCACATTTACAACTTATCCTTTTCTTACTAAGTTTTTTAAGTAAACAATGAATTCTCACTAATTCCAGCCAGCTTTTGTTTTTGGTAACATATGGAGTGCTTAAAGAAGCTGTATTGTTGTCATGGAAATGCACGAGAGAGCTGCAGAGGGCTGGCCGTCAGCTCTAGGTTTCATGTCAGGCAACTGAGAGGACGTACCGAGAAAATTAACTATTGTTGGAGCGAATTTGACGAAGGAATTATATAGTTCTATCTTTGGGGATTCCATGTACCCAAAGTACGAATTTTAAAAGCTGCAAAAACAGCACTTAAGAAAGGCATCATTAATTTCCATAAGAACAACTTAGATAGTACATACTTGATATCCATAATGGCCTTTACAGCAATCATGAAAATATGAAATACTAAACATCTAAATTTGAAATGTTATAAGACGAAAAGAATGGCATTAGAAACTGGAATTATAAGCACCAATGAGAAAATACCCGAAGAATTCTGAAATAAAAGTTTAAAGATCGTCCGGTCTTAGGGGGAGAATCTAGAATTAACGTTAGGCATGGTGACATGAAATAATGATAATTATTACATATACAACCATGATAAGATCCTCTGTGTTACTATGGTTACACGTGGATAAAGTAGGAAAGAAAAATTACTGTTCACGAGATCATGCACAGCGCTTTATTATCGCAAACATACACGCACAGTGGAATAATAGATACACCATATCAACGCCTGAAACCTAAGTAAAAAAGAACCAAAACTAGAAGGTCTAGAGGAAAAAACAGAAATTGGAACAATGTAACAAGAAAACAAGTTAAAGAACAAATACTACAAGTTATCTGTAGAACAATTGAACATACTGCCGACAAAACGTGAGGTAGTGCACATAACAGAACAATTCGCGTCTGACCCCGGATCACTAAGTGGTTTATTCGTCTAAACAAAGACTGAATCATGCTGACACCTATAAACCACACCTTGGCGGTTAGCCACTGCCATCCCAAAACGGGTTGGGAAGAATCGACTTTAATGGCTGAGAGCAACAACAATGATAGAGCTACAGATCGCCAAAGTAGCGCAGTTTCAATGAGCTGTATGCTGAGAGACGTTACGTAACCACGTAAATTAGACAGCCTGAAACTGAATTTCTTGGAAATAAAGCGAGCACATCCCCTACATAGTGCCTTCTGAGGCCGCACAATAGTGGTGTAGCTACTATCTTTTAACTGATCCAGGTTCCCAGGGCGCCTTGTACATTTATTATATGTATATATATATATATATATATA
>JH155704.1:288626-303422 GCA_000226015.1 Mnemiopsis leidyi | reverse complement strand
TATTATTAATCACTAGATTTAAAAAGACACAGTCAGAATTTAATCCATTTAGATCAATATTATGTATAACATTTTTATCTACACATAGAAAATTCTAGCATCAAAAAGTTAATCAGGCTTTGATCAAGACCCTATTTTAGAATGTTTTATCAGAAGTTCAAGATTTTTATTTTAATCTTTAATCCTAAATTAATTATTTGAGTAAAAAATTGGAAAATTTAGCCCAACGGTGACCTAAATTCAATTATTTTCTGTTGGGGTTGAAGGGACATTTTGAATGGTGTAAATTAAATTTAGTGTGTGAAGCTAAATCGAAAAATTATCCTGATCTTCAATTTAGCTTGACCTCAAAATTCTGAATTAAGATTTCGAACTTTCTAAAATTTCTTCAGCAACTTTTTTCCTACTTAAAATTTAATTTAGACAATAAATTTAAGGTACCGTCGGTACAATTAGAGGCACTTTTCTGTAGGGGTGGCTTCAACTTTTAAGCACCAGTACACAGTGGTGGTTAAACAAGTTTGCTGATAAGCGAGAGCTAGCAATTAACACACACAAAAAATGATAAGACTGAACTAAAAGTTAATATCTATGATCCATTTAATTGTCACTTCTTTTCATATTGAAAAAATAGCTTCTGATGGTGTATTAAAAAGTGAGTTAAAGTGAGTTGTTCCTCTTGTTACTTTCTCTTGCAGTTGATCTTGAGACCGTCTCATTTCACTTTGTAGACAACTGCTCCAAGATCACTCCAAGATCACACTACGGTCCACCCTTTATACAAAAATACTGTTGCCACACCATAGAAACAAAAATCTGTGAAAGTGTCAACAAAATAGACTCTATAAATACCAAGAACTTATCCTAATATTACTAGAAATATACTAAGATAGAAACTAAGTAACCGAAAGAAACTGACAGTACAAACATAAAGACTATGTTTACAGCTACGCTCTAAAGGCTGATTCCTCTGACACTGGATCACATACAGCTTTTAAGTACTGAATCCCTAGTCTGTTTTCTGCTGTTCTTAGTGCCTGTTACAGCTTCAGGCTTCAGCCCCATGGCTGTGTCCTTCAGCCCTTGCTAGATATATGGCAATATAGTTATACAAAAATCTAAAAATAGATTTAATTTCTGAAACTCTACTTTTTCTGAATAACATCAGTAGTAATCAGAGGCAGGCAGGCTACAGCGCACACACAGCTGTATCAGCCCATGTTCCTTGATTTTTTTTGGATTGTGGAAGGGCAGAGGCCTTATATAAACTCTTAACCAGTTCTTTTATAATTTACCTCCTATTGCTTTGACAATTTGACATTAAATTTTTACATGTTACCACACAACATTTTAAAATTGCAAGATATGTAGATAACCATTGACCATCTAGAACTGGAGGTTAATGGTGAAAAAGTTGACTCTTGCTAGATCAACTCAAGAGTTAGAGGAGAAAGCTGAAAATGTAAGAATTGATGAAAAGTCTGATGAGGCGACGTGAGTTTTGTTGAATCTCTAAATTTCCTTTAAGGATTCCATCGTATCCCATTTCTCTGGCTTTCACAATTCCTTGACTAATGGATGTCAGAATGCTTCTGAGGAGTTCAAAATTGTTTGAACAGTTATGTGTTGTATAAATTGACCAATTTGAAGCCAGATATGGTCAATCGATTTGAAGAAATGCTTTTATGAGTTATAATTATTCTTGACTCCTCCCCAACTATTGGGACACTTTCCCATGAATACCAAGTTTTAAAGAGAAACACAAAATTTTTTATTCATCCCCACAACCAATCTATTAAATATTTTCTAATTATTTACACTTAAAGTTCAATTCAAAGCATGGATGATAGTAATAAAAGTTAGGTGATCAATCACTTTGCTATCAATTATCATGCTACCATTCAATAGAAAAGAGATAAAAAAAGACTTTTAATGCACTCTTACAAGAAGAGTCTTAATAATTTTCTTTTTTACCCTAGGTTGCTCCGGTACATAAAATCTGCCAATGCTGTGTTCACAAATGCAGAATCAGTCTACACAAAAGGAGATGAAGAGCAAGCCTATATTTACTTCCTAAAATTTTTCCATGTATATTCACAACTTCGAAGCACTATTGCATACATAGAAAAAAACCAGGCAGTTTTGGTAAGTATTATTACATTTTTAATATTATTCCCATTGACCAACAAATAATGTATTCAACATGTATCATATAGTTTATGCACCAACAAGTCAAAAAAAACTTGTCAATCAACAAAAAATTTCCAGAGGCAGAATCTAAGGTATTATATCAGGCTTGATAGGAATTTTGAAATCAAGGACAGTTGCACTTTCATTTTGCAATCTATAGAGGCAATGAAACAGGCAAAAATTATTTATAAATGGTTTTCTCATCTCCAGGCACTTGACATTGATACAAAAATTTAAAATAAAATAGTAGTGTCTGGGGAAAGGCAGTCTGTACCCAGCTTCTTATAAATTCTGTTTGTAAAACTCATTAAGCTTCTTTTCACAAGTACAGGATTGGAGTTATAGGTCACAATTTAAGAGAAATTGCCAAAAATGTTTCAAACAATATTGGTCCTACCAGCCATGTAGCCTATCTTCTGTTTTCATTTAACTTGAAATTTGCTAGCCTAATCTGGCCCTTTAGATTATTATGGTTTTATGATTATAATGTTTTGTTCCTATAATGCATATTATTCTATTTAAGGCTAGTAAGAATTTTTTCTTCTTCAGGCAGAAACGAATAGACTGCTACCGATAGCAAAATGCAAAACTGCGTTAGACCGTGCTGAGAAACTTAAAAAGTCTCTAACGAAGAGATACGCTGAGCGAGATGCCATCCAACTTCAAGGTAATTATCAACATTTCTTTGGATTCCAAGTTCGTGGCTCAGTTGACATAGACGTTCAATTGTTGGTTATGGCATTGGTTTGGACTGGACTGATTTTACGAATAATTGTGAATAATTTCTTAACAGAAAAGAAAGAGAAAGAAGAAACGAAAAGGTTAGAAGAGGAAAGAGACAGAGAGCTTGCTGAGCTGGAACGTTTGAAATTGGAGGCAGCTCAGCCTGCAGTAGATGCGGCTGCTTTGTTTAGTAGCGTAAGTTATATATTACTACAGCAGTACTGTGTGTCTACCTTATAGAGCCACATCAATAATATGTACATGGTACATTGCGCATAATTATCATTATGTACATTGCGCATAATTATGTACATTTTGTATGGGGTGCTCTTCAGGAGTGTAATTGCAAGGTATTCTCATTTTTACTAGTACTTCGTCATCTTATTGCTTCTATTTCTGGCATTTATTTTATATCACTGCAAATTTGATCATTTAAAAAGTGATTATTCTATCTACTAAATGCTTCATCATAGAATTTAGACCACGCGGCCATAAACTATTAGTCAATTTAGCAAGAGAAGATTAAGAATATTCTAGTCTATTCAGAGTCCATTTCTACTAGGAAAATTTAAAATTCAATGTTTCAGACAGCGTTTTCTACACCACTTGTACCCCTGGGACAATCTCCGAAAGGTGAGTGATAAAAGTCCCCTTGATAATAATGATATCACTTCACATACCAAAAATTTTTCAAGTTTCGTTATCGCTTCACATAGCAAGATATTTCAAGTTTTCTTTGCAGCAATTTAATTTTGATGTCGTGATTAATTGTAAATTCGTAACTTGTATTGCAGATATAATCCCAAAAGAGCCCTACATCAGCCCAATAGAGCTGATGCACATAATGGAGTCTAAAATGAAGGTAATTCTTATTATTGATTAATAAAAGTATGAAAGTCAACATCAAAATTGCCGGTATTTTTATATTATTGTCTCAAACTGATCCTGACATGGTATGATCATTAAATGTGAATTATCAGGTCCTACTTATCGATGTCCGAACTTTAGATGAGTTTAAAAACAGTCACATTATCCATGATGCTGTGATATTTCTCTCTAAAGACTACCTGGACATCAATACCAAGTTTGTATTCCCAGTGTCACTACATTCACCGTAGATTCCGGGAATTCTGTAACCATGTATACTTTTCACTCTTTCAATGTTTTGCCATTTCCCCTTTATTCAATATACCTTAAATTATTATCATCAACTATAACTTTTATTCCCGTCACCACATTTCCCCTTACAAAAATTCAGCCGACAGCCGACCCCTCCAACACAATCTTTGTGGATTATTCTCATTCCTGAAAACGGCGATACAGTATGTAATATGGCCGGTAAACAGTACATGAAATTAGATAGACTATAATTATACCCGTTATACATGAGATTATAGGTTCTAACCTAGCTCCATCTCCAGACTGACTAGCAGTGAAATCCGGGAGTTGATCCTCATGAAGGAACACAAGATACAGTGGGACAAGAGGAGCTCCTACGACGTGATTGTCATATTTGACTCGGATAGTCAGTACACTTCTGTTGCTGAGTTGTCTAATGCTCCTATAAACATTGTGCGGGAGTGTTGCACCGACTGTCTGGATCCTAACTTCATCAACTCTGATTTACCGAAGGTACTTGACTACTTGATAGTTAATGTATTTAATTTTGTTCGTTTTGATTTAGAAATTTAATTTTTTGACGACGCAAGCCAGAAATACATAGTAATCAAATAGATAATAATCAAATTGTAATATTTCACAGCCCCATAAAATAGAGACTTTAATATTTGCTCCCCTTAAGATATTCCACTGATCTAACCGGTTATTCCAGGTCCTGGACGGTGGGTACGCATCCTGGGTTTACCACTTCCCTAAAAACTGTACCAACCCTGACAGAGCCAGGAAAGTGAAACCCCCCAAGAAGAACGTGCGCCGCTCCGCCCCCGCCATGCTGCTCCCTCTTCCCACCACTAAAGCAGCAGCAATCTACCCCGAACTGAACAAAGATACGGAACCTAAACCCCTCCCTCCAGTACTGGCGGTAGAAGAAGTTTCCGCTCCCCCTGTTTCTTCTGTTTCTTCTGTACTAGCTCACCCTGACTCTCTGTCAGCTGGGGTACAGCCCTCCGTTGTCACCTGCGGTAATGTCCAGATCAGCATGCCTCAGTCTCCGCAAACCATCCAGATAAACCAGTGGAATCAGGAGAAACACGTACTTCCCAACAACGCGCTGCCTCCTGAACAACACGCGAGCAGACTCCAAACAAACATCACACCGCAGAGCATATCCCAGCCTGCTCTCTCCCAGTCAGTTCCACCTTCCTACCAACCACATAGCCAACCTGCTGCTGATCTGAGACAGGCTCATGTCAAACCTAGTAGAAGTGATGGAAGTTTGAAAATAACTAATGTGTACGAGGGGACTCCTCCAACCGCCACCTCCTCCCAGTTTGGAACTCCTCCTACCGCTCCCTCCTCCCAGTTCGGAACTCCTTCTACGGCCCCCTCCTCCCAGTTCGGAACTCCTCCTACGGCCCCCTCCTCCCAGTTTGGAACTCCTCCCACTTCATCCCCCTCCATCTCCTCCTCCCAGTTCGTATCTCCCCCTGCTCAGTACGGTCAACAAGCTCCTGCACCTACTTTATCTACTGCGGGAGCAGTCCCTGGCTCAGTGCCACAAAATATCCCTAACTCTCAGCCCAACATGGTTTGTTTCAGTCTTTAGAAATACTTCAATTTAAAAAAAGAAAAACCTTATCTCTGGTCATTAAAACCAACATGCTCCCAAAACATTTACACAAATCTGTAATTCAATACCACCTGTAACTTGTTATTTGAACATATTTCTGCAGATCCACGAAGACTCGGTAACGACGTTTCCAGCTAAGGCCCCCCAAGCTAAGACTCCGGACCCGATATACGCACAAGTGGAAGTGCGCAGGAAGGTACCAAGTAACGCCACCACTACCACTAACAAACCGTCAGTCGAATACGCTGATATCAGGTCTATTCAGCCCGCTGTTGATAGACCCGCTGTTGACAGATCTAACAAACCCAAGGAGTAAGTTTATTTATTTTTAAGCCGAGAAGAACTATTAAACTTAAACTGATTTATCATGCGGCTAATAAGTAACAGACCAATCATTAAACTTAGTAAGTTTATTGTCCCAATTAAGTTGATCATTTTTTCACACGCCTGGGGCCTGAATGTTTATGGTATGATTTATATTGTTGTTAATATCAGTATGTAAAAACTTCCCCACTTTTTGACTGTTACTATGTCCAGGACTCCAGTTCAGACAGTCCAGCCGGCAGCAAGAAACAACAGAGCTCCTGTCGACCTGACTAAACCTCCAGCCTACATGACTCAATCTCAAAACAACACTCCTCATCACCCACATCAACCCCACACAACCTCGCAACCAACAAGACCTCAGTTCCAACAACCACAACCTCCACGATCCTCGCCACAGCAACCACAACAACAACAATCACAACAACCTTCACCACAACACTCAGTACAACATCCACCACAACGTCAACAACCCACTCAACCCACCCGCCACTTGCCACAATCCCCACCTGCGCGGAACACGGAAGTAAAAACTCAACCTGTACCACCAACAAAGAACCCGACAGTAAACAGAGTGGTAAAACCTCTGTCGGCCAGAGAGCTGGAGGAGAAGAATATGAGGATGATGCCGGCGTTCGGGTCGGTCCAGAGGGGAACTTGCGGCCTCAAGAACATCGGGAACACATGCTTCATGAACGCAGTCCTACAGTGTCTCTCTGCTATCGCCCCGCTAACTCAGTACTTCATGTGCGGGAAATATAAGTACGAGATTAACCCAGACAATCCTCTAGGTACAAAAGGATTAGTGGCTGAGGAATATGCTTTTCTGGTGAGGGCTATGTGGTCCGATAGGTTCAGACATCTCGCTCCTAAGGACTGGAAAGAAGCCATTGGCAGGTTTAGACCTCAGTTTTTGGACTACAGCCAGAAAGATAGCCAGGAGTTCACTAGCTTCATGTTAGATGCCTTACATGAAGATCTCAACAGGGTTAGTTAATTTATTGGTAACCTGTTGTTTTATATTGACATAATTTCATTTATTTACAAAGAATTGTACTTATCAAACTTCATTTTGTGGTTTTTTATTCTTTAAATTGCCAGGTATCCCTATCTGAGAAGAAGAAGAAGCAGCCCGAGATAGACTTCTCCAAGATGACGTACAAAGAAGGGGGCAGGGCCGCCTGGAACTGTTACACATCCCGAAACAACAGTATCATAGTGGACCTGTTCCAGGGACAGTTCCGGAACATAACGCGCTGTCTGCGGTGCGGGTACGAGTCTGTCACCTTTGACACATTCATGTACCTCACTGTCCCTGTCGGGAAGTCCAGGACCAACCTGCGGGACTGTATCGAGAACTTCTGTCGGGAGGAGAGGATCGAGTGGAGGTGTGACAAGTGTCACGTGATGGGTGACGCCAGTAAGGAGATTACCGTCTGGAGGTTACCGCGGATACTTGTTGTTATCCTCAAGCGGTTCAGCTACACTGGGATGTGGCGAGATAAGATCACCACCTTTGTTGATTTTCCCATAACAAACTTCAGAGCGGTGGCTGGGGAGGTAAACTGGATATCGAACAGGGAGGAAGGTAAGATATACCGGCTGTTTGGTGTGACGAATCACACGGGAACTCTTGAAGGGGGCCACTATATCGGGTGTGCTAGAAACCCGCTGTCTGGAGACTGGTTTACTTACGATGATCACGTGATAAGACCCATGAAGGCGGAACAAACGAAGAAAAAGGAGGCTTACTTGCTGTTTTACACCAGCTCTGATGAGCGGGACGATATCAGACAGTTGAACTTTAAAGGTTGATTCTAGAGTGTGTTTTCTACAGCTCCAAGCAATGAAAATGTTTTCTGTTGATTGTCGAACCTTAAACCTTGCTTTATTATGATCAAGCTCATTTTCGCTTTAGCTTGATCTTTTCTTCTCGATCGGTCTGCATCCTTCAAGAAGTAAAGCAAGAAGTACTGTAAAATTATGAAAGCTTGGTAATGTGTGCCGGTTGATAGTGAACAATTGAAACATCTGGATTTGTTAAGAAAAGACTGATTTGTTAAGAATAGACTGATTTGTTAAGAATAGAATGTTGAACTCCACCAGAAAGGATTCTCGTGAAAACGGCTGGATCGAATATGTAAGACTTTCGTTTCGATTGCTGTTGACTTTTATAATGCCTTTTTTGTTTAGGAATAGATTACACAGAGACTATATTTTTCGTTAAAAGAAGTTCAGAATAGGGGGAAATGTCGCAAATATTTTATATCACGTGATAATTCTGCTTTGATTTGATTGCTTATTTCTAAATCTTTACTAATTGATCGGTGTCCCGTGATACAAATAATTTCGACCGTTTCCCCCTTTATTTTACAAACTAAATGCAAATATTCAATCTTTGCAAGACAGGAGCAGTCAACTGAAATCTATTAAAACTTGCTTAGATTGTATAATATGCAATGATTGATTATCATTTAGATTAGGTAACCCATGTTTAAATCTATGTGAATACCTTTTTGATTTTCTGTAAATTGTATATTTGAACTGATTTGACTACAAAACTGTACTTGATTGCTAGTTATCTATACACATGCCACAGATAATGTTTGATAATTTTGTATGCCTCATTGCCTCTAGAAGCTGTAATAAGTCTTTAACAGTACGTCTTCAGTGCTGTATAATCTTCAGTGCTGTGTAATACTTTATTTCTAACTATCATAAGTATTCAAACATAAACCCCGCTAAATGAACATTATCATGTTATTACAATATTCTACAATTAAAATGACAGCAGGATGATAATATTGTGTGTAACGTTTCTCATCGCGCGGCTGATCCCTGCCTACTCATACTTCATTAACGTCGAGCCCAAGAAGGAGATATGTTTTTATGATACCGCAGTAAGCGGCACTAAGATGAGTCTAACGTTCGAAGTAGCTGAGGGTGGTTTTCTGGACATCGACGTAAAGGTATGTCTACTATAGATATTATTGATTTTACATCTAATCAAGCGCCGGCATGGGTGTCAGAGGGAGAATTTGTAGAAGTAACAAATCATGTGCAAGAAGTGCTCTATACGACTGCTTCATAAATATTATAAGTCTTAATCTTTATCTTTATCTGCACGCCACAGTGGCTTGGGAATTGCAATTTTGCTACTAATATTTGTATGGGGACGTTAATCTTCGTGATCCGTCTGTAAAGCATTACAGATAAGTTTCCGTGGTCTTTAACTCCATCATACTATTATAGTAATGAGCGTTATTTCTTACACAACCAAAAAATTTGTAGTTTAAACCACAATACAGAATTTATTTGATTTCTTGAGAATTAAACAGTACCTACTTTAAGTCAACACACACAAGGTGCTAGAATTTATACTTAACTTACACGGCCTGTAGCTAGTGTTTATATGTATATGTATGTATGCACTTAACTTAGAAGTATGAAATGTACTCCCAGGAGTGTATATTCAAGGTTGTACTACCGCCCATTATACCAGTTTCTGTTTAATGGACTACCATTAGAGTGACATGACATAGACTTTAGATATCTAAGACTAGAGAGATCTCTATGAGCGAGCATTACAATCGACTCAGAGATGTACTATTAATGTTTAAAAAGGGAGACCCTTGGTATTTAAGTGCAATCAGGTGAAATTGGGATTGTCCATCTTTTTCTGGGTAATAACATATAAGAAGGCAAACTTTTTATTTCTGTGGTACAATTCATTTCGGCCTGATATTAATCTTTAAGCCATTATCGAAGAAAAATCAACATTAATAAACGAATATTTCAGATATCAGGTCCTGAAGGTAAGACAGTGTACAAGGGTTCGCGTGAGAGCAGCGGGAAGTACGCGTTCAGCGCATACATGGACGGCGAATACAAGTACTGTTTTGGTAATGCTATGAGTAAGATGACGAGTAAAGTTGTAAAGTTTAATATGGATATTGGAGAAAAACCAAAACAAGAATCCGGAGATACTTTAGACCAAGGTCAGTTATTTACTGCTACATTTCCTCCTTGATTGTGTCACTAATGAGTACATTGTACACTGTGCACAAATTATATATTCAATATACAATCTGTCAGCTGTACCGTGTATACTGTAGACTGCACTGCAATACATCCAGCTACAATTAACTGTCATGTGTTAATTGAACTAAGCGTGTAAGTACGTGTAAGTTATTATTCATGTTACATTCCAGATCACGACAAGCTAGCCGAACAGTTAGAACAGCTGAGCGGTCAACTAGTGGCAGTAAAACACGATCAAGAGTATATGGAAGTCAGGGATAGGACCCATTCAATGAGTATGTACACATTTGTTATTGTCTACAAGCTTTTCTACCGTTTTTAACGTGTTAAATCACCCTATCGATTATGGCAAAATATCGTCACAGTCCGAGAGAGACGTATCTGGAAGGCGCAATGCTAGGGTAATAATAATGCAGCATAAAGTAAACGTGATGTTTTAGCGCGCGCACTGCGGAATTTACAACGTATAGGACACGTCTCACACTAAAACACGCAGATTTGACCCTGCTCCTGTTATACTATTCATATGTTTTTTGTGAGGTGTAAATAAAGCGGTCAAACCTGAATTGAAAGGAATTTCTATTGTTTATTTAACGTTAATTTAACTTCCTGTATTTCAGTTAACGGTTCAACAAACCAGCGAGTGGTGTGGTGGGCGTTCTTTGAGGCACTTGTTCTGCTGGCAATGTCCCTGGGACAAGTTTACTATTTAAAACGATTCTTTGAAGTGCGGAGAGTAGTCTAGGAATCTTAGATGTAGATAGTCTCATTGTTTCGAGAGAATTCCATTTGTAAATTTATTTTCAGTTGCATGCAAATTCGGCAGTTTTAAGAATAAGGTGTGAAGGGTTTATATTTGATGATTCTAATAATAATTGGTTAAGTTGATTTTTATATCGAGCTTCATTGGCAGTGTTAAAGCACAGTAACCATATTCTATTTCATTACTTTTATTATCCAAGTGATCGTTTAAACATATTAGAAAAATTTTTAAACAGTTTGAGGACGTCTTCTATGAATAAAAATCGTACAATAATTAAACGCTAGATCCAACCAAGGAGCCAAACTGATTGATATTTTGCATGAACCACTTAGTAAGTACACTTACTTTAGAAAATACTTAATTGCATGTATTCGATAACTAAGCGACAAATGCGGTTTCATTACAATTACACTTTATCTTTAGGGGTCGTTCACATATGACGTCAGCAAATTTTCGGTAATTTTTACCCCCCCCCCCTCCTACTTCATGTCTAAAAGCTTGATTTTTGGTCTTTAAATTTGCAGTCATTTGTAACATTTTTAATACTAATTCAGTGAAAACACAGTATTTCACCAGATTTCTGAATCAGAATTTTAAATTTGAAGATTTTCCTTCTGGTTTTGTAAGATTCTGATGAACATTTTCAAAAAAATCCTATAAATCCTAAAATTGTTTGATGACATCATCATTGGCCAAACCCCCCCACGGCATCAATCGTCACCATTTGGAAACCCCTCCCCCCTCTAGGTGATGACGTCATATGTGAACGACCCCCTATTTGTAAACATAATTTGAGTTCTTGAGCATTTTAACTATGAAGGGAATCAACATATGAAATATATTTATTTAACCTTTGTTTTATACTGAAAGTAAAACGAAGTTTCAATTTGATGGAAATGTCAAGAATCTCTACAGTTACCAATAGGCAATAGCATACCATTAATACCAGACCACATTCTCTTCGTGGGCGAATTGTATTGCACCAAATTTCGCAACCGTATATCCTAGTAATATTTCACACTTAATCATATGACAGGTAAAAATCGACGATAAATTAGAGTACATACTAAAAGTAAAATAGCTGAATCAGTAGATGGGGAAAATGCGACGTTCTGCAGATCTCGTTTAAGAAATGGCAGGAGTAAGCAGAGCGTACTACTTTCAAACTCACGATCTTTTAATTCTCATCTTAGAATATCTTCCCAAACAAGTTATAAAAACCCATTCAAAAAACATTTTCACGTTCTGATCACAAAAAGAAAGATTTAGGAGATTATACGATATATGTGTAATAATTAGAGAAAAATGTCCCGAGCAAACCAAGACGTTTCCCGTCGCGATGAGTCATAGAAAATCCTACAAAACTCTGGTAGTGGTACCCACGTGGCGCTCTCTTCTTCGAAATATCGGTTCTCACGGCTACAGCTGCTGCCGTGACGACGAGGATGAAATCAACGACATTCCCAAACTTTACAAAGTTGATCTACACTTCCAGTTATAACGTAGGGTGATGACTTGTGGAAATCTGAAACATTCAGGCACATTTTAATAGGTAGATAGTCTTGGGTTATGGGTGGATTTAGTAAAGCTAAATTGTAAGTAAACTGTTATAAAAAGGCACAGGTAATTTTCTATCCGCAACGAAATATGGTCGGAATTCAGAGAACAGTTTTGAAGTTTCCAAATACGTAGACTACCCACCCAAGCATGTAACAAAGTGCTCGTGAGCAGCGATGGTCTTTGTGCATCTCCTGTTTTTAAAGTCCCAAACTCTGAGCGTCTTGTCGTCCGCACAACTCACTATCATCTTGCCCGACGGGTGGAATATTGCTTGCCGCACCCAGTTGTCGTGCCCAATCTTTGAGGGAAACCAGGTTAGGAGATTGACATGGTATTTTCACTAACCACACAATATTAGATAATAGATCTTTTGGTTTGGTTGGAGAGACGAAATAAAACAGTTAACATGACTGGGTTCTTGAAATCTTCAATTTATACATCATCTTTAGAGAACCTGTTATATAGATATAGAGTAAATAGAAAAAACAAAACGTGAGTCTTAAATATAAAAGAGATAGAGAGCCTATGAATATAAAAACGTTAAAAGGTTACAAAAATATATTAAAAGATAAAATAATGTGCATGCATAAAACTGAACAAAATTAAGATGTGTCTTCCTCCAAAAAAATGCTCCTTTAAATACTGCTAAAAAACGTGACCCCGCCTACCAACAATCCTATGTAAATGTTATCTTGATGACGTAGCTAAATCAAGAACTGTCAAAGTCTAAAGATAAGGCCTGTTCTCATGCAAAAAAAGTAAAATGCCTGTCAAAGTCAAAAGATAAGGCTAGTTCTCATGCAAAAATGGAAAAATGAAACAGATAATAGATCTTAAAAATGAAACAGATAATAGATCTTAAATTTGCAAATCAAAATAATGTAAGATTTGAAATGTTTACAAATTAAAACTCATACCAGAGAGATGATGCAACTTCCAGTGCTGACGTCGTACACTTTGATGGTTTTGTCACGTGACCCAGACACGAGGAACGGCCCGTCGGACTTACCAGCTCGAGGATTCTGGGAAATAGATTTACTAAGGGGAGGGGAAGCGAACTGTCGACGGTGCCTATATTGTCCACTTTTGTTTTTAATCAGTCTGAGTATGCTCCACTTAGCTCGCCGTAATTTGTTTACAAGTAAACCACAAGATAAAGCAATCGCATGGGAGAGTATTTCTGATAGAACAATATCTACCTCTGCCTGTATTGCTTCGTTTATGTGAGAAGTACAGACTTCTGGGGCCCAGGATACACACTCCACCACGTGGTCGTGTTCTCGCAACTCCACCTTACATTCCTTTGTTGCTATCTCCCATATCCTTATAGTCTGGAAACGTTTTTACTTAGGAACATTGCTTTACTTTTGATCGCATATGAAATTCTTACACCGTATTTATCGTGTATTATTGAGATTAATTAATCTGAAACCAAAAGTGAGCTTAAACAGCATCGCATCTCAGTTTATAACTCACGTGATCATTAGAGCCAGAAGCGATGAGTTTTCCATCAGGAGACACGGCAGCTACCCTGACCCATTCCCGGTGCCCCACTAGAGTTTTAGTGCAGTACCCGGTAGAGACCTCCCAAACTTTGATACTCTTGTCTCGACTTGCACTGACCAGGAAGTCACCAGTCGGCACAAACTGTACAGAGGACACCGTGTGGTCATGTCCTGAGGTAATTATATTTGATTAGAATTTTGTGTGGCACTTCGGTCCTTCATACAGGGGGCGGAGAGTAGTTTGTAGGTTTACTTGGGGATTTCTGTGATAAACCGGAGTTGAATACTTTAGTTTACTGACCGCTAGGGTATAAGAAGGAAATGACTGAAAGAATTTTATATCCGTGGTAAAAATCTGTTGTAAAAGCACGGTACTGCGAGACAATGTTCAATGTACATTGCATGTGTACACATCTACGTATTTAAGCTTACCGTGCATGGTTTTAATACACTCGAACCCTACAAAGTCCCACAGACGGATGGTAAGATCAGAAGAACAGGAAGCGAGAGTTTTCCCGGTACTCTCAAACGCGATGTCGTTCACTGCATCAGTGTGCCCTTTCAGCGTTCGCTCAAAGTCCCCGCTCTCGTAGTCCCAGACCTGGCGGCGACAGTTGTCAAATCCAGGTTTTTTTAATGGTATAATGAGTGAGTAGATATGGTGAGCCAGCGTGGAAGTGACACACACACAGACACACAGACACACACACTCTCTCTCACACACACGCACACACACACATACACACGCATACACACACACAGACACATACGCACACAGACACACACAGACACAGACACACACACAAACACAACACACACACACACACACACACACACACACACACACACACACACACACACACACACACACACACACACACACACACACACACACACGACACACGACACACACACGACACACGACACACACACGACACACA
>JH155704.1:257232-268180 GCA_000226015.1 Mnemiopsis leidyi | reverse complement strand
TGTAATAGTCAGGGGTAAGTCCGCCCTCACTGGCAAGACGAAAACTAGCAAGCACTGTGTTTCTCAATTTACCTGTAATAGTCAGGGGGTAAGGTCCGCCCTCACTGGCAAGACGAAAATAGCAAGCACTGTGTTTCTCAATTTACCTGTAATAGTCAGGGGTAAGGTCCGCCCTCTAGCCTGTCATCTCCTTTATGAGTATGCATACCACCCGGCATTCATTAAACTGACACCTTTGTTAACGGGTGATGTGCGCGTCTAGACAGCGCGTAAAGCTCGTCTAGACAGCGCGTCTAGACAGTGCGTAAAGCTCGTCTAGACAGCGCGTCTAGACAGCGCGTAAAGCTCGTCTAGACAGCGCATCTAGATAGCGTGTAAAGCTCGTCTAGACAGCATGTAAAGCTCATGACTGTAGGTTATCAACCTACAAGCACCTCTGTATTGTTGAAGATTCTTCTAGAATTTAGCACGTGCAACAATTAAGATAGCGTAGATGGAATTGCTCAGTGCTCACGAAATAGCATTGCTCATTTAATCGACAATTGTAGGAGTTCCACCATCCGCATACTGCATTCCTGCTCTAAAATTAAAAATGCTAAAAAGTGCATGATAATTCTAATTAAACCCATGATGCTTGCTAAAAATTGTTTGTGTCGTTATTGTGTGTGTGCTGTTTACTTAATTTCCCAGGAAATGTGCAGCAGGTGCCAGTGTGCCGGACGGTACCGGTTGCTATGACAGCGGTACTTGTAAGGATGGTACCTGTCTACCGTTCTGCGAGTTCCGGGGTAAAGTGTCCTGCTCTTGTACCGACCAGGACAACATGGTTAGTTCAATCCTCCGTCTGTTTTAGTTTTATTACTTTATCGTATTGCTTTATTTTTATTGGCTGAATTGGTCATTCATATATATATATATATATATATTAAGATAGGTGAAACCGAATTTTGAAATGTGAAACTATTTCCAGAACGCATCCGTCAAGACATTTTGATTTTTGAATCGCACCCAACAACACATTTTTACTGAATAAAATATGAATCCTTGGTTACAAAGTGGTAATAATCAAATATGATAAAATTATCAAATAAATTATCCGAAGTCTTTCTATTGAATTTCCTTCCTGAGCCCTAGGTTACTTCTCGTATTTTTCGCCATGTCGATTGGAGTTTTGTTAGTTCTCCTTGCCGGGTTATGCGAATCTGCTGCTCTTGGTGCTTCTGGTGACGTTGATCTGACTGATCTCACATTGGATGGAATTCTAAGCACGGTATTAAAAGTATCATACAGTCTACAGATGGAGGCAAAGTCTTCAGTATCAGAGGCTGAAAATATTAGATCTGAGGCACAAGCAATAAGAGCTGAAGCGACTGATTCCAGACAGAAAGCAGAAGTTATGAAAAGAGACGCAGAAGCGATAAGGGACGAAGTCGATAAAATGCTAGAAGATATCCGAGGCTTGGTGGAGGAGGGTAAGAACTCAATGAACCAAGCATTTGAGGTTATCTCCAGATCGTTCACATTCTTTGGTCAGGAGGGTTTCGGAGACAGATGCTCGGACATTGAGGATGTAATTAACGCGGTCAAAGAGGACACTTCTGCAAGTTTCACGAAGCTATCTTCGATTTCTGCACGCTTCGAAAATATCGACCGTAACATCACTGAAATTAGAAATTTAGACGAATTTGAAGATATCAAAAATCGACTAGGTTCACTTGAATCTGCAATCACGACTTTGGACGAAAAAGTCGTAGGATCAAGCGAAGAAGCTCAAGAATAGCTCGCTGAAATGCAAACTGCTTCAGAAAACTTGATCGGTATGTCAACACAGCTCACTGAACTGGGATCAACACTACAATCAATTGACGAAAAGGTGAAAGATTCCAACCAGAAGACTAGTTCACTTGCCGTGAAGTTAGAGGAGAACGTTGCGTTCTTAGGAACACAGGTGGAAGGTAGTAAAGTCCTGATGCAGACAGTAAAGTCCTGATGCAGACAGTAAAGTCCAGACTTCAATCTTGGATGTCGGAGATAAGGATACTCTCGCTGTTCAAGATGACTGAGGATTCTAACCCACACCAATACTATGAAACTGGTGTTATAACAGATGGTATGGTGGGTTTAGTGATTACCGAGATTACGTGATGACTGATGAGGGTATACTTAATACTCCGCCAGAGCTAGCGCTTCAGCCGACGAAAAGATGTGGATAAAACTAGGTGGCCTTTTCAGAGTTCATAAGATCCTTGTCTGGAACGCCCGCAATCCTAGGGAAAACCCCGTTTCAAGGGAGCAAGGATTTTGGTGGATGACACATACATTGGGACTGGGGTTGGAGTATCCGACTACTACCGTTTTGACGTACACGGTGAAGTGTACGGAAGTCATGTGATACTTCACCAACCACGACCAACTGACATGAATGTCATTGAGGTGCAGGTATGGGGATGTGGGCCGTTCAGTCCGAACGATAAGTTTGCTTAGAGACATTCAGTATTAACAATCAGGATCAAATTAATTGAAATGTCGGGTTAATAACTAAGGCTCGATTTTTTGAAATTCTGACACGTAAGCCGTTTGCAAATCACAAAGATGATCATTTTGTATACTAAAATTTCTAGTTTTCGTGATTTTTTGTTTAAAATCATTTGTTGTTAAGAACTCTAATAAAATTAGGTATTTCTATTCATTTTCATGCAAATGTTCTTTCTTTTCCTCTCAATAACTATTGCATTAATTTATTGTTTGTTCATGTACAATCATATAAGAAAATTACAACGATGACTTTGTCTGTGGTTCGATGATACTGACAAGGTTCCCGTCGTCCTGTCCCAGAACATCGTGCCCCACAACATTTTTTCCCGCATATTTGGCCCCAGCGACCCTAACCCAAACCCTAACCCTTATGAAGTTGTCTTTTATGGAGCAGGGCATCACTGTGGCTAAATTTCTGGGTTAAAGTGCTCTGGGTTGTAGTTCGAAAAAATGGCAAAATTCTCAAAAAAACTATCGAATTACGAATGTCGTGCTCATTAAATTCATAATTTTTTCTCCTGAGTTGGATACTCATGATAAACCTTATCTCTTATTTCTAGAAATGTTATAACAAGTCATAACAAGTTAGATATGTCCAGACAACCTGATAATGACTAGGTTTTGGACTCACCACCTTTCTCGAGTCTGATGCTCTTCTACTAGGAAAGACGTCTATCATGTGATTTCTAGCATATAAACATGTGGAAGGACGATCGTTGGGCGCCCGCAAAACGATGTTTAAGCCCGCCTAGATGCGGGTCTCGACTCCATTCATACCACCAGAAAGGAACAGCTAACATGTATATCCCTCAGTGTACGATGTGTTGTAAAGATACTGACGATAGTATCTGTAGTGTCTACTTCAACTCGACCAAACAGTCCACTTTACTCTCCGACGGGAAAATCTGTGGTGATGGTATTTGCGTTCTCGGTATTTGCAAGGTTAGTGTACATTGTATTTTTGTACAAACTGTCATGTACAATGTATAATTTGAACAATTTACTTGTAAAATGTATATTGTACATTGTACAATGTATAACGAATAATCTGTGATATACATGTTGTTCGCAAATTGCAGGTAAAACATTTTTTAATGCCAAATTTTAATTTTTACTAGCTCACTACCTTACAAAGTCCTAACTTCCCAACAAAACAACAGGTAACACGTATGTAAAACATACATATCACAACAGGTGAGTGCACAAGACATACAAGAAAAGTTCTGGGAGATAGTTGAAGATATCAATGTTAACAAAGTTGTTAAATGGTTCACCAACAACATTGTCTTTACGATCATCCTCTTCACCAGGTTAGCATCTGTCTGGCCTACTCTCGTTTGTTGTAGTTATATGAGTTTATGTTAACTTACTTTAAGTTAACTCATTTTATGTTAACTAACTGTATGTTAACTTATCTTATGTTAACTTTCTTTATGTTAACTTACTTAATGTTAACAAGTTAATGTTAACTAACTTATTGTTAACTTTCTTTATGTTAACTTACTTTATGTTAACTTACTTATTGTTAACTTTCTTTATGTTAACTTTCTTTATGTTAACTTATCTTATGTTTACTTTCTTTACGTTAACTTACTTTAAGTTAAATTATGTTATGTTAACTTACTTTATCATTACAAGTTTATGTTAACTTACTTATTGTTAATAAGTTTATATTAACAAGTTTATGTTAACTTACTTTAAGTAAATTTATCTTATGTAACTGTCTTTATGTTAACTTACTTTAAGTTAACTTATTTTATGTTAACTTACTTTATGTTTACAAGTTTATGTTAACTTACTTATTGTTAATAAGTTTATATTAACAAGTTTATGTTAACTTACTTTAAGTAAACTTATCTTATGTAACTTTCTTTATGTTAACTTACTTTATGTTAACTTTTTGATCTTCGAGTTTAGACTAGCATTGGCGCTTTTGCTGCTAAAATATCAGGTGTTTGATTAAAATTAGGGTTTGAGTTTTGAATAAATTACTAAACAGCTGAATCACACCAAAATAAATTACAGCATCTTCTGGATACCTATAGCCGTGTTTGTGGACTGGCTGGACGATAAGTATGACCTGGGATACCTTGATGGAATTCTCGGTGGAGATGATGTCGAAAAGAATCAGAAATCTGTGAGTAAACGTATCTGTTTGCCTGTTTAACAGTGTTCATCATCGTAACAAAGCATGTATTGTTGTTAGTTTAAAATATGCTTAATTTCCCCAAACCAATAATTCCTCTAATACAAAGTACCTAGTATGTTCTTATAGCGACAAACAAGCATGAAAACTTATATCTTTATATCACTTTTTAGAGTCTAATTATTTTGTTAGGTTTATGTCAATATTTTTATGTTAAGTTTAGTGTGTTTAATTCACACAAGCAGTACACACGATACGTATACTTGAACTGCCCACGCATTTAGCCTCAATATACTTAATTTTCCATAGTACATCCAGCACTGATGTGAGATGGTGGAAGACTTCTTATTTTATGTTTGACATAATCCCATAATACAAGTTTGTACAAAACACACAGATTTATTGAAAATTTGAAATGTACACGGTTGATAAATGTATAAATTCGTTAAATTACCGTAAAACTAACGTCTCATAAAAATCCGTCGAACGAATCATTTTGTTTGTTGTTGATACAAAATGCATAAATACAAAATATCGATATTGTCATTTATATCAGGTTTCTGATATCAGGTTTCCCACATCTAAAAATCCAAAATCGGTGTAAGTGACAGTGCAATCTCAACACGGCCGTTCCTACTCTTATCTTCCTAGTTTACAAACTAAACCCCGTATCTTCTTTGTCTACAAACTAAAACCCCGAATCTCCTTAGTCTACAAACTAGAACCCCGAATCTCCTTAGTCTACATACTAGAACCCCCTACCTCACCGGTTTACATTAAAAGTACTCCATTAAAAACATTACATCAAACTACAATCTCGGCCCCGCTTTCTCCGACTAAACTTCAAGTTTATCTCACTCAGCGCTGGACTGGATATCTTTACCGTCTGATCTATCAGATCGTCCACATTCCTGAGGTTCACCCCGGAAGTCTCTATAAAGTACCTCATTCTGAGTTTCTCGGACAGACTATTTCCCTCCTCTATCGTGACTAACGGTAAAAGTTGTGGGTTCCTGATCCGGAGATCAAGTTTGTTAGCTACCAGAACACACTTGACAGTGGGGAGCGCATGTCGGACCTGTCTATACCGGTCTTCTATCGAGGTGTAGCTCTCGAAGTTACAGATGTCGTACATGAGGATGACCGCGTCAGGACGCTCGCTCTGCAGCAGCAGACTCAGCTCCTCCTGGTCTATCTCGGAGTCAGGGTCGTATATCTGGAGGGAGTAGGGACACCCTTCCACCACCACGTTTATGTGGTAGTTGGACGTGTCACACACCATGAAGGAGCGCGGTCGCGCGCTGTTACCCGTCATCGTGCTGGTTCCCAGGACGTAGGACTCGATGAGGGTGGTCCGGCCTACTCCTGGGTCCCCCAACACTACGAACTTTAACCTCCTCATTGAGTGGTTGTGTAGAAGTGTAAATCTCTGTACTGCTGTATGTTCTGAATGTACTTATGTTGTTCCGCCTACTGATGTCGCACTGATGTACTGATCTTGTTGAGAGTGATGGTTTGTTGCTCTGATCAGTCGTTCAGTTGCTTGTTGTTCTATCAAGACATCTGTTGAAATTTCTCACGTTCGCTGTCAGGCCATGATGGTGCATTATTCTCCTTGTATAGTTTATTGATGGATTAAAAACTCTGCAAACTAAGATTATGCGTTAAAGTACAATTTACAAAAAGTAGATAAACTAAAAGTGTAACTCTCTACTCTCTAGAGAGTAGTTAAACTAAAAGCACACACAAATAGTTTATACGTCTGATTTATAACGAAGGATAGTTGATGTTTTCAAACATCAACTAGCCTAAAGTTTAAACATGAGCTCACGATCAAGTGATGTCAAAATGCGTAACAACCTCACACGGAAAGTTGGCCTCAAATACCTCAAATTCCATAAACACTATAGCAACTTTAAATGTACAGTTGTGTGTTACTGTGCAAGGTAGAGGAAAAAGAGCTGGTACTGTGTTAACCATCTGAACTGTTACACGACCCTGGATAGTGTTACTGTGCAATACAGGGTAGAGGAAAAAGAGCTGGTACTGTGTTAACCATCTGAACTGTTACACGACCATGGATAGCTGGGCTGGCTCTACATTACAAAGGGAATGTTCAATATTTAAGAGATCACAATCTAGCCGGTGCACAAAGGAACTAACATTATCAAAGTGAAAAGTTGGACTACTGACTAACTAACCATGACTAAAACGTGAAGACAAAACTTCGTTTGAAATCGCAAAATAATCAAAGAGAAGCCTCAGTAAGTCAGGCAGTTTCCAGGTGATACTGATAGTATAATAATAAACGATTATCAACCATATAAAGCATACCAAGCATACCAAGCACGCAACCACCGCTGCTCAAGACAAAACTTTACACTTCACACAGCTGTCTGCAACAACAAAACGGAAGTAAACTCGACAACATTAGTACGACACGCCACAACAGAAAGAGAGGTGTGCTGCGTGTGCTGACGAGAACACTGCATTAAATATCGCTGACAAGTAAAATTAAAACCGGAACAAACATAACAACGACACGACACGACACGACACCGGAACAAACATTACGACGACACGACATCAAGGCAGGAATTTAGTCGGGTCTCTTCGCAACTCGGTGTGAGAATGTGTGTACTAAATACACGTGTATTTGTAGTAAGTACGCGTGTAAGCTACCTAGAGAGAGAGTGTGTGTGTGTGTAAGGAGAGAGAGTAGACACTGAGAAAGGTAAACTGAAACCCTTGTCGAAACATGGCCAGACGGAAAAGTATCCACATTCCTTAACACGGACCGACCTGGCATCTGATCCTATAATGGTATTGAGATCGTCCGACGATGTAATAAAATCACCGATTTACTGTCAGTAGTGTTTACGTTGGAATGCGGCCTAAAAAGGGCTGTTGCACACACACACACATTGGTATGAACATACGTTAACAGAGCGGTAATTAGTTTTAGCGATGTTCGGTCGGACAAGTTACTGCAAAATACGCTGTCTGTCAACTAGACAAATAACCAAGCCGCGATCTAGTCGCCTACTTTGCCACATTTAAATATACAATAAAGAAACGTTAATGAGTCAAGGCTTGCCGGAATCTGGGAGTTAATGAGAATGTGTGTTCCCCTGTGTTCCTTGTATAGGTGGAAAAGGGCGGCAGGTGGCTCAGATCTTAAAACGATTTTTTCACCGACTAGATTAATTGTGAGCTGAAGCAGGCTGAGGTGCTCCTTAAGCAGTGCTACATTGTAAGGGGCTTAAGTGCAGTGTTCAGCTCATAACTTCAAAAATATGTGTTCAGTTGAGGACCACAATCCGTCATTGACTGTCTAGCTATTGTTCTATTTGAGAATGATAAGTTTTTAAATTTCAGTAATAAATTTAGATTTTACGCTAGCAGATACTGAAAATAAATCCAAGGAAATCTGGTCGAATCAAAACATGACTATAACATGTTAAAACATGGCTATACGTGCAGCAAATTCGAAATAAGAGAGTAAGAGACTGCAGACTGAGACAAGGTCGATCTTACGACGCAGGTTCTATAAATAGCTACTGACGACAGAGCGATACTTGAAATAAACATTGTGTAGATTACACGGTGGTACTGAGCGTCTCTTTGCCTGCTCTAAATTTGTAATGAACGATTAGGTCCTGCGTATCTGAGCTTTACTGAAATTCATTTAGGTGAAATGAGCGGCTGGAGGTTTACAGAGCTAAACAAACTTGTATCTAGAAACATAGCTAATCGGGTTTATCCTCATCTCATTTAAGCATTTACAGAACGTATAGTGGATACATGTGTAATTACCAAAATGCATATATGTGAAATATTACTCATTTAGTTCATACAAATAGCATTTTATCAATAGCTACGTTAAAACATAGCTTGCGGATTGACGATTGTAAATTGCAACAAACAAAAAATAAGCGGTGTTATAAAGCAAGTGTGCACTGTGGATAATGCGAATGTTCATTGTCCACTTCAATTACAACAACGGTAAAGTTATTCAATCATCTCATTATTTTAACTGAAATATTCCTGAAGTAAGTATGTACAAACGTTGTGTGTGTGTTGAGCATGCTCTATTACTCCGACACTATAACAGTGTAGTTGCAATAATATGTTACTTCCATGTTTAAACTTGAACGAGAAGTGAATCGCCTTTATCTAAGATACTGGATCATTAGAAGGTTTGTGTAAGTCACAAGTGAAATAAGATTTGTCGGGTAAGAAAATACGCCTAGCAAGCTAAATTCAAGGACAAAATTGTATTAGTATTACTCAGTCTCTTTCTGAGACAACTAGTGTGTACCGGTTCCATTTCGTGTGTGTCTGTGTTTGTTTATTGCTTGTTGTATATCATTACTTTAAACTTGAAGACTGCGTGCAGTAATGAACCAGAGGGTTTGTAACAGCTGCGCCCAGTTAGTTGAAATCTCTAACAGAGCTTGATTAACATCACATAAACACTTGGAAATGAAGGTGAACCCTTGGGTGCACGTAAGCTATATGTCGGTTGGATTCTGAGCTAGAATCAGTTGGTCCCCTTTCCCAGCTTAACCATTTGTAAAAATTTGTAAAATTGAAATACCTTCTGTACATTTGGGCTAATTTTTGATTTATGTGAATGTCGATACTTAAAAAATGAGATACTCTGATCAAGTAAGAAGTACCTTAATAAGTAATCAAGTAAGTACCGAAATAAGTAATCAAGTAAGAAGTACCTTAATAAGTAATAAAGTAAGTACCTAAATAAGTAATCAAGTAAACTTACCTAAATAATTAATCAAGTAAGTACCTAAATAAGTAATCAAGTTAGAAGTACCTAAGTAAATAATAAAGTAAGTACATACCTAAATAAGTAATAGTAGCTTTTAATTCCAATTTATTTCAGAACAAGAGAGGAATTCTGCTAGGATCTACTATGGTGGCAGACAGTGCAAAAAATATCTATCCCAAAGTAAGCAGTGCCTTAGCTGGCACTGCTCTCTAAATATCCAACTATTTTGGTTTTCAATTATATAGTTTAGGTGCTTTTGTTTAATAACTTTTGAGAACCCACATTTACCAGTGAATAGTTATCATTTTATTGTAAGATAAACATAGAACGTTATGAAATACCACATACAGATGATACGTTTATTGACTGCGAGCATATTTCCAAGTTTCGTGTTTGTTCATATTTGTAGTAATGATGATTCCGCGTAAAACTAAAATGATCAAGCATGTTCACTGATACATTAACTGTTGGATCAATAAGTTTCTGAAGACTATAATGACCGTTGTGTAATATGAATCAAGTCAAATTCCTAACAAAGATTTAATGATTGATGCACAGAGATTTTTCAGCAACTGTCTAAATATTAATTGTTCAAACTTTTTCTCATGGATTTTGCTGTCAATTTCAATATATTATTGACACTTACTTATTTTGATATGTTACTTGTTTTCAGAATTGAAACAACAATTAGATAATGATAGTTATAAAATGAGTGATTCAATGATTCATCACAATGTTACAATAATGGGCTCGTTTAGGAAATTATCCGCATATGCTAGATATCATATGTCTTACTTTAATTCTCCTTGATCGCCAGACCACGTGTAAAGTGGTCAAGTAGCCAGCTGCGGCGTTCGACATTTGCTTCAGTTATAGTCAATTTCGCGCGTATTATGATTGCGCGCTTCTGTACTTGATTCACTCAGAGCTCGACGCGCGCATCACCAGATGTTGCTAAGCCAGCATTACCCTAATTGTTGCCATATTGCCTGGGAATCTCAGTCTTTTTTGCTTTACAATTGGGAGGAAAACGTAGAGAGAGCCGCAGCGCTCGGTATAGTAACCTGTGTTGCTAAACCAGTATAACCTTGACGAGATGATATCCGTCTAACGTTCTAACGAGGAGAGCAGAAAACTGCGAGCCGCGCGCGGGTCGGGTAACATCTCGACAAGTATAACCCATAAGGTCAACGGGCGATGCGCGTCTAGAATTTTTTCGAAATTCGCCAGGCCAGAATTAATGCGTGACAGCGCGTGATGGCCGCGACAGTAGGTTATCAACCTACAATAAGCACAAAGTGACAAAGCACCTGGTTAGGTGAACCTGACTCTCGGTACCGTTAGAACGGTAGACGGATATAATCTCGTCAAAGCACGAGCACCCTCCCGACATTTACTTTCTGTTCGCTTTGAATGAGGGTTTGACTTTGACATTAAAATTATGACATGTATCAGTATGAGTATGTCGGGCTCCGCTC
>JH155704.1:170638-206257 GCA_000226015.1 Mnemiopsis leidyi | reverse complement strand
AGAGAGAGAGAGAAAAGTTGACATCATTGGATTACAGGAAGTTCCGTGTAACCGAGTGTATGTATTACACGACGACTGTTTTCTCGAGGGGCCACAAACAGAGATGACGTCACTTTGTCAGAAAGGTAACCTGCAATGAAACCCAAGAACACATAAGATCAGTTTCGGGCGCGACGTCTGACTTCCCCAACATTACGTCATCACACAGAAGAGTGTTTCAGACAGTGAAGGTAACGGCAGTGTACTGAATAGCACATGACCTTACACATATGTCAATCGGAATGGGGTCGTTTGATTCATTTACCGATACCAAGTAATCAGTTTTATGTAACTTAATTTTATTTCACTTTCTTAAGGGTTTTCTCAGAAATCGTTGAATAAGAACTATTTGTGATGAGATGCTATTAACGTTGAAACGTAATAAAAACTTACCTTATTCTACTAGCATCATGATTAGAATGATATTTACTGCATACTAATATCTGTTAGTGTGAAGTGCAGAATCCGAAGGTTCTTGTGTTTTTCATGAGTATAAACTATAAATGTGGTTAACTCGGGAAGAAAATTAACGTAATATGCCGCAGATAGAATACAATAATAACTACAGGTATTACTGTGGGTGTTTAGGAAATGAAGTGAGATGTCCGTCCATCAACGCAGCTTTAAAAAAGAAAAAAATAAAGCGAGAAGTAGAATATCCAACCCTAATAAAATTTCATCCTGGATTCCGGCACAAAGCAAACCATGACAAGTCTCCATAACAATCTCAGTAAACAGATTTCCCTAGTTGCATAATGCAACTCTTCATTAGTTAACGAAGGACAGGTATTTCTGCTTACATTCCCTGGAAACACAGTTCCCCGTCAAACAATCAAGTTATTTTCGCAATTACCTGGTAAACGTTGAGCATGTCCAGATAGATCCTGCCCAGTTGAGTAACAAAGGGATGCCCTATAGCCTGGCACGCTCGCACGTTCGTTTTCAGGATGTTTCCCAGCTGTTTGACACATTCGGGATCTTTGAGAGTCTCCACGTTGTGGGTGGCGTTGTTTATTATCCTGTCCCACACCTGATGTGTAAATATGTGTAACTTTGTGTAAGTATGTGTAAAACTGTGTGTAAATATGTGTAACTTTGTGTAAGTTTGTGTAAGTATGTGTACTATTTGGTTCTTAGAACTGCACCCCTAAACGGACAATATCACTAACTTTAGAGATTATCAGCGTTAGTTGAGCAAATATACCTGGTTTGGTAGAGACATGCACTTCTCAATAAGTCTCTCTTGTACGACAGTGTCAGCCTGAGCTTGTATCATGTACCCGACAGCTTCGTAGAACGTGTGTACCTGACAGTTACATATCAGTTGTCCTGTCACGTGACTTATTCAATAAACAGATGCTATGAACCGTTTCATAACAAGTTATTTCATGTTAACAGAGTATCGTTTGAAGCAGCAACTAGACAAACATTGTAGAACGGTACAAACAAAACTAGATAACTTTACAGACTACAGTGAAACTGTAAGATGAAATATTGGTAAGTGAGAAGGTTAGAAACATGTGGACATCAACTTTATGTGAATCTACCTGTTGTTAATCTATCTGATGTAAATCTACCTAATTTAAATCTACCTGATGAGGCTGAAGATCACAAATAATGGCGTTTATTCCGTTGAGTATCTCCTCAATGAATGGCATCACCTCTGCTACCTGAAAATATTTATGTTATCGAGTTTAAATAAACTATTTGTTCAGAATGAGCCAGTCCATATCCAATATGAATCTGAGATTGACCATCGGCTTAAAGTTTCTACCGTGCATTATGATCAAACTGAATCACAACTTATTGCGCTATTGTAGAACTTATTTCAGTGTTCAGCTAATGTAACTTGAGGTTACAGCTCGCACCATCACTTTTTTATTACTTTTTTGCAACATTATCTGGTCAGTTTAATTTAATAAATCTTATAACTTATTTAACTAAACTTATTTGATAACTTATAACACCGCATTTATTTTAAACCACTCCTCCCACAAGGCCATGCTCCATCCTTACCTAGCTCAAACTTAATCGATATTTTATTTTTATCAGCCTTCGATATTCGGGTTACTTATATCTTCAGCAGTATCGTTGAAATTGAGACGAATATCGTTATTTCTACATCGTACCGCAATTCAAAGGTGAGATTTTAGATTTTCGAACGACAAATTCAAAGCCAGAAACACGGGGCGGCAGCAGATGGTGCGAGTATTTTTCATCCGATCATGTCTCATTAAAAGCACATCATAACTCGTGGAACCAATGAGAGGGATAGAAAGTTATTATGAAATAAAATGAAATAAGGTTCTCTCGAAATTGCTCATCGTTTTCGTTTTGTCGATCTGCTGTCATTTCTCGAACAAGCGCAAAGTTGTTAAAATTGTTTGGAAATGGTATATATTCCTCTTCTAATCTAAATTGCTGTGCTCATGGAAGTTCGATGGTTTTTTTCTAGCTCTGAAGTTAAAAGATGGCTTTATAAAAGGATATCTTGGCATTTTTACAACTTTTTTTGCAATTGAAAAAATATTCCCTCATTTATCTGAAGTTGAGTTCTCAATTAAGGTACAGATTCTAATTTTTTGGATATATATCTGATAAAAGCTACGACCAGCGCACGTGCAGACTGCGATTGCACGTGGACTAAGATATATAATATTCAGTCGATCAAAATTCTGAGATCTTCTCGCCTCATTGAATCCGTTATCCGGCTAAACATTTAGATCGAGGATACCTGGATACTTTCCAACCGCGGACCGTGCTGGACAGTAGGATGATTTTCAAGGTTCACAAAGGGTGTATAAGATAACGGTAAGATGTGCGGACGATTGAAACTTTGAAGCTTAAAGCCAGTCTGTACACAGCATTACGTTTCTTTGTTCCATAGCCTGTTGGTTAAACAGATTGACCGTCTCAAGCTATTTTGTTGTTTAAGTTTAACTGCCTTTTGGCTTTACATTTTCGTACTAAGATCAAACAACTATCTCTGTGAATCATTGATTTTAAGAGTCCGATTAAATCAAACCTTCAATTCGTGCTTTTACTTCCGAATTCCTCAGCTTTAACCAAAAATTAAAACTTAACAGCTTTAATTCTATATTGGAAATTAGCCTGGCTAATATACTTTTCTTAGTTTTAACCGATAGCATCATGGAGACGAACAACATGACCATATATGGAATACAACAAAGAGGCCACCAGTTGTTTTGGATGAGCGGATACCTGATAACTATAATACTTTCTGTTCTGGGGAACATAATCATCTTGTTGGCCACAGTTAAATATAAAGCAATCAAACTGGACAAGGTAACGCTAATTATATTTTGCTATATCTAACTTAACCAGAAAATTAATTGTCTAGTCTCATGCCGTTTTTACATTTTCTATGAAGATAACATCTTGACGTTAAGTATATTGTATATTTACTGTATATCACCAAGATACACAATTAGTCCAGCTATGAAGTCTGAGGTAACACACACCTGTAAACAGAGCCAATAACACCCTACTTCCTCCCCACAGGTAACGGTGACGCTGATCCTGAACATAGCACTCTCGGACCTGGGACACACCATGACAACAGTGGTTCCCCGCACGGCCGGGGTGTACGACCCCGAGTGGGTGATAGGACTAGGTCGGGTGGTGGGGGAGATCAGGGTTTGTTTCGGCTACTACTTCTACCAGAGCAGCATGTTCCTGGTCATGACGCTCAACCTCAGCAAGGTTACTCGCCTCCTCATGCCCCTCAGGGTCACGAGATCCCGTTCCGGCAGGATGATAGCTGGGATCGTCTGGGTTGGATCAGCGTTGTGGCCGGCACTCTTTCTCCTGGTGGATCCGAGAGACACTTACTTTGACTACCGGGTGTATGTAGCTAACTACGGGTTCAGATCACCCGTCTGGGTGTACCTCCTGCCGGTGGTGGTGGTGATGTTGGGGGTGTTACCTAACCTGGTTGTCGTGGTGACGACAATAGTCCTCCTGGTACTGGCAAGGAGAATCAGCAGGCGTCACAAGGACCGACTACAGAGACTTGGCATAGTCACTGTCATCCTCATAGCTATAGTCTACTGCATCTCCAACTTCCCGCTCTCGGTATATCTGATAGGACAGTGCAGTGGAGCCGCACAGACAGACGAGGAAGGGAGGGAGGTGGGCACGTGGTATATCGAGTTTTACAGGTTCGCTTGGAATGTCATACCGCTCAACAACCTGGCTAATGTGGTTATTTACACATGTTCTATTAATAGTTTTAGAGAGTTTGTCAGGGACAAACTGTGGTTGGGTTGTAGGAGGAGGAACGCGGGGAGTGATCGGAATATGAACATGGTTGTCGTTCAGAGGAGCACCGAGATTTCAAAGGATCTGTAAAAACTGGGACCCTATTTTAGCATATTGTCTGAGTATTGATAAAGGTTGGATTGTCCTGAGCTGTATTACTTTTGTCTACAATTATGATCTTGACATTTTATCATTCCATTTTTTACTACTTAGGTATGTTTTCTGAAATGTAATATTGAAAAATTGCCCCGAGGGGAGGGGGGGGCTTAAAAATTTGATCAAAAATTCTTTTAAGCGAAAGACACAAAACCAAGTACATAAATAGTCAAAGTTAGTTAATAACCATCAGACAACAGAAAAATTAACAGAAAAAAAGGTACAAAAAAAGAATTTATATAAAATTACCAACCTGAACAGTAACAAAGTGACGTTTACACTTCTGAGCTATCTTAATGAAGGTATCACAAGCCATGTCTTGCACACCGTCGTGGGTCTCGTGCATGAACTCAAACAGTTTGTTAACAACCGTCTTCAGGAACTTCCAGTGCTGCCTCAGGAATCTGGGGAGACAGGTTTACTTCAGTTAAGTGTTTTAAAGAACCATTATCAGTGTTAGGTCGTGAATGAGTAATCGAATCAAAATTAAGGGCAATTGAATACAGATCGCGAAGAAGAGCCAAGGAAAGTGACAAAATTTCAGTTAGGACTACGGTAGCACAGGTAAAATTTCGGGTTCATTAAGTCGATAAACGTAGAAGTTCTAGCTGGGCATACCTGGGGTATTGGCCAACAATGTACATGATGTTACTGGCGATGATAGCTTTGTTGTCTTTCCCTCTCTTCATCTCACAGAGCCCTAGAAGTTCTTTTATCACCGTTACCAGGAACCTGAACAGGATGAAGGTTGTCAAGTATAAAAGTATCACATCAAGGGTAACTTAAAGTTATCTGAGGAATTCCTTATTATATGAAGCTTGCTGAGCTTGGGTACTGAATAGAAAGCACCGTACAGATCAGGGAAAGAAACAGGCGTACTATCTAATGCTACTAATAATTTACCTCTTCTCATCCTCCTCATGCATAGCACCACTGATAGAGCCGATAGCCCAACAAAGTGTGTTCAGGTTCTTCCAGCTCCACTCCGTTCCGTTTACTTGGTTGTGTAACTTCTGTGTCATAATGTGTTCCGTGTCTGCGTAATCTGGGGAAGGGTAGCGGAGATAACGCTTAGTGTTACCTATGGTTGCTATGGTAACGGTTAGTGGTAGCAATGGTGAACCAGCTCTTTGAAGTTTGAATTATTGGCTGTAAACTCGTACAATCGTGTCTACAAACACATTAGTCTTTGCTCGTATACTAATTATAGTGACTGTGCAACGTAAAGGAATAAAAAATGGAAACAAAGAAATAAGACGGATAAGTATACAACTAAAATCTAAACGAACCAAGATGAGTGAGATATACAAGAGTTTCCCTCATCGTCTTGTACAGACTGATAGCATCTGTATCCTTCATGAACTCCCTCACCACCTCCCCCTGGTCGGTCTCCACAACCAGAACTTCTTCAGGTTTAGCCATGTGGGAGATGAGGACTACACGCACCTAAACAAGGTATGTAAGGATGTACTCGCACTAGGAAACCGGAATTTATGAAACTTGTTGTTTTATAGAAAACCATGTGGACTATAACAATAATGTACAGGTCTACACAGATCCTAGCCACACATTAAACATACATATTATATAAGATTTGATCAAATACAGGATTAAATGTTAGCCAAAAAAGTGAGAATGTGAAACAAGAAAATAACAATGTTACCTTGCTCAGAAGTGTTAGGTAGAGTTGTCTGCGTGGCGGTATGGAGTTGTTGTTGGACAGTAGAGGATAGTTCATTGGATTGGAACTGTACGGACTCTGAAAGAGAAATTACGCTAATTTTACAAAAAAAGACACGTGAAACGGTTAAACAACACTTATTGATGTTAGTCTTTTAAAACAGTGTTGCATCAAAAAATATTTCGAGAAATGCCTTTAAAAATTGTGATTCTATGACATAAGAATCAGACTGACTCAGCCCATGCTTTTTCAAAGAAACAACGTAAGGTCAAACCATGAGAGTAGAGAATAGTTATGCAGTCACTTGGTACTACAAAGAACGTTTACTTTAACGAATACTAACCGGGCTACGTACGTAGCTTCCCCCAACTTTGATAAATTGAAACGGGCCGGTGTACGACGTCCCCTAGATACACGAGTTGTACAAAACTGAGGATGACCACCCAAGACAGACTATTTATGGTGAGTCTCACAGGGCATAAAATCTGCATTCTTCATCATGGCAATCTAGCTTTCAAACAAGGCTTAAACCCGGGATTGGTACTCACAAACGGATAGATTCTATATATAGAAACGGATAGATCCTATATATAGAAATTAACATTTACCTCTCGATAGAGGTCGCTGGCTAGACAATTCCAATACTCCAGAGATATCTTGAATATCTCCTTCTCCTCCACCTCAGAGATTAGTACTAAGTAGTGAAGTGCTTCTAACAGGGAGGTGTGTAGATCGTCTTTGCTCTCGATGTACTGACTGGAATAAGAGTTCTGATCAAGTTACGTTAAGATTGATTGAATTGGCATAAAATGTTTTCAGTTAAGAAACGGACAATAAATAAAATTAATTGAATTATGTAAGGCTTTAGATTTAGCCTAAGTAGATCTATCTATCCAATACGAAAATATGTTGCTGAACACATTTACAGGACATACCCGTGTTCCTTGAGAATTGTAGCTATAAACAGAGCCATGTTTTGTATGAAGTTCTGTTCGTCATCCCGACCAGATTTGTACGCTTCTCGCAAGTTAGTCGTTAGAGGCAACATCGTTTTTATCTGGTTCATCGTCAGGCTGAACAACTCACAGAACTGTCCTTCGTGTGCTCGAGCGTCGATACCTGAGCGGTATCCGAAACTTTGTTAAGTAAATCCAAATCAAATGAAAGCATTTTCCTTTCACCTCTCGGACGTAGTGGCTAATCCGTTAAGGTTGCACTCATAGCAATGTGACAAAAAGTGACATCGGTCATCTCCAGTCTAAACCCATTCGATGCAAAGACAGCAAATCAACCAACAGCAGGAAAATAAACTTTATCGTGACCTAATGTGGACTATAAGAGACGATGATTTGTAAAGGGGGCAATACATGCTTGACAAAAGTATATCCATTAATGATGGCCCCACCTATACTCAACAGCGATGGTCAGCTAGCGTGTAAGGTCATCCACGTAATTGGAAATGTGTGTGTCATGTATAGTGAAGAATGTACAGTCATCTATCATACTATGCCTGAGCTTATGAACGCTTTTCTCGAATGACAAAATTTTTATTACACTTCCCAATAGTTAGCCCAGAAAGATCGACCACGAGCTTTGATTGCAGCTTACCTGCAATTTCTGTGAGACATTTCAGGGTAATGTTCCTGAAATCAGGAACACTGAGGAATTTGAAGGTGAGTTGAGAAATCAGCTTCGTCTCAAAAATGTATCCCAGTGGTATCCAGTTGAGAAAACCTGAAATTTTAGTCTAAGAAACAAGCAACGAGAATTCAACAGTACTCTTCGAAAGTTTAAATTGATATTCTTAACTTTTCAACGTACTATACTCAAAACGTACTATACTCAAATGATATTTAAGGTTTGATGATATTTTTGCCTATGGATTCATCCTTATACACAATAAAATTCATGTCTTCATGGACGTCAGAATTTCTGGGAAGGAGTGAAAGATATATTCCAGCACGTGACTCCAAACACAGAAAAGAGGATAACATTAACCTAAAAGAGTATTGAGAGTAGCTTGGACAAGGGGCACACTGGTAGAATTGTCTAGAACCAATGTGCACAGTGAGAACACTTCGCTGAACTCATTACACATCGTGTCTTTCAAGTGCTTCACTTTGGCTTGGGTCATTATGCCCTGGGAGAAGTCGAACACCTCCTCACTGAAATGGCACAGCATGATATATGGTCCTGATTTGGTGAAACATTAGCGAATAGTCAGTAGTGGTGATAATTGATACAGTGCTTAGTATGCTAGTTACCTGGCGCTCTATAATTTGCATCGAGGGAAAGGGTCATTAACTGTTTTTATCAAGTTTGTAGTTAGTGGGGGAATTGCGAAACTTTTTGAGCACTGCGATTTAGACAAACATTGACATCACGTCTAATTACTACACACATACACACCTGAGTAGTTTAAGGATAATCATGTTGTTTCGACAAAGGTTTTCATTTGTTTTAGAAGATCCGACAATGTCGGATATAAAAGTAGGCCAGTTCCGGGGCCATTCCTGCTTTACGATCTGAAATAAGTAGGATTTGATAATATGGTTCAAGAAAAAAAGCATTTTTTTCGAATATTTGATTAACAAAGAAAACTGTTTTAGAGACTATAATAGGAAACATGACGGTTTGATTTAATCACAATTTTTCATTGTTAGTTGTTGAGGCACTTGCCAAATCCTGGTCAAATGAACCCGCCGAGCGCGCGTAAAACATGTGGCGCGCATAAATAACGAATAACAACTTATCCGCTTTTCTCCTGAAATAGTGTCCGCGCCAGCCGTCTAGGACATGTTTTAGGGCTCAAAGGATTTATGACAGATCCACTTTGGCCTGCTGGTCCAAACAGGGCGCGAATCCAGATTTCAGAGACAAATTAAGAAAGTGGGAAATCAGGGTTTACCTGTATTTTGACGATACAACTTTGCGAGCATGTTATGGGACAGTGTAACAAGTTGCGATCAGAAAACTATCCCATTTCGCCACATTTTATTACGATTTCATGGAAATCGTAGAATTAAAATTGTAATCGCACTGTATGATATTTAATTGGAGTCCTATGTAAAAGTGCAAAATGTAAATAAGAAATATCCTTTCGCATTGATGACATAAAAGAGGGTACATTTCCGACGGTCTGTGGTGGTTTAATTAGACATCTTCGATACGAATTTTATTAAGACTAGCCTTACGTGATAACGATTTTACTTACTAAGAGTTTGATATTAAAGTGATTTTCCACCGTGCAATAAAAAGCGTAATTAAGACTTTCTATAATTGCCGACAGTCTAAGGAGTATTGCCATAGAATATTATTTTATGGACGTATGGTAACGTAAACACGCAAAAAACGTAGTATGCACACTTTCCAACGTCCTCCTCGAACGAGGAAGGAAAAATTTGCACAAGGATAAAGCTTTGTTTTCAGAAAGATCTTTATAAGTCAGAATCCTACCTCAATCAACACAGTATTTAGCTTGTTCAGGAACACTTTTTCTTTCTGAAAAAACTGTGTGTTAAGAAAGGTCAATTTGAAATATTGAAACTGGCTAAAAGTAGGACAATAGTTATAAACGTAGAAAAATGAAGCCCAAGCGAATAAGTGCAGCGTATGTCTCTGGTTTGGAATAAAGTGGTTTGGAATAAAGTCAATGCCAAATTATAGGTTCTCGTTATCATAATGTTATTACTCAGCAAAGATTAACTTTACAAACATGAAGCATTTCCCAGGTTGCACCTTAATTTACACAGTAAGGCTCAAGTTAGATGTTTGCTTTGTGATGGAAGGGTCGCACTTTCCTTCCTATTTTCATCAGAGAAGCCATTCTTATTTTCACGTGAACTGTATAATTGTTACTGCAGGACTTTTTGGTCGAGAATCTGGTCCATTAATTCAAGGAATTGCTGATTTTCTAGCATGTCAGTAAGTAAACTGCAGTATTTGGAGGTATCTCATTAACTGCTGTTCAGGACAACCGCAGTAGTTCATTTCGTAATGGAAAGAATCGTCGTGCTCCTTTTTTGACCAGATTAAATGTAAGTTTAGCACTAAGCAGAACGGTAAACTTAAAGGATTTACAACGATCATCACATCATTACATACTACACAGGTTAAAATTAGCTACTGGAATGAAAAAAACCAACTGCAAGAAACAAACGTTTAATAAGATTGACTGTCGGCGTTGGCTAAACGGCGAGGACGCCAAGATAAAAACGAGCGGTTATAGTGATCTGATTACTTGCAGTTTACACCAAAGTCCTGTCCTGTTTAACATGACAGCAGTGTGGTTAAATCTCAAATTTCAATTGAGGCAGGTCAACCCAAAGTTGCAGTTACCGTTGATCCTATTGCCATCAGCTGAATGCTCATGATCTTTAGGCAAACTTAGTCAAGCACCTTTTGTGATTTGACTTGAAATCTTAGATCAAGCCTGGCCTGCCTCGATAATATTCAGCGAACTTGACAACTAATTTTAGTGTTTTGACCAATCCATTGTGATTTCTTTGAAATTTTCAAGAAAGCCTTCAATCGTCCACCATAAATAACTTAGAACGACTTAATTGTTTAATCCGGTACTACTTTAATACGTCTGTGATTATTGCAACCAATCTCCGTATGTGGTTAACCCAAGCCATTTCTTTGACTACGCCGGATATATGAAATCTCAAAACTGACTATATCTGACCATATCAAGGAAACGATAAGAGACTATGAGAGCGATCACGAGTGAAAATTACAAAATCAATACGATGAATAGGCGTTCACAAGCGTATATTTTCTTGCAAAGTATTTTTATGAAGGTACCTACATCTCTTATATGAGCAACTTCAACAGGGGGTAAATCATTTCGACTTTTGGATTGACAAATGAAGTGGAAAGCATAGTGATACGTCTAATAAATTATAAGGAGTTGGATGAGAAACGGTGTTTTCTTAAAGTTTTGGGGCCATGATGATCGGTTGTCCGATGAGACCAGTGGTCGTCAAGCTGTAACGCAACACGAAAGTTTTTATCCCTTTCAAAAATACTGTTATCCACTAAACGGTTCTCCATTAAACGGTTTTCTATCCACCTAATATATACCATTTCGACAAACCGCGACAGCGTTGCGAGAATAATCCTTGCTTACATAACTCAAGAAACAGTTAAAAATAACAGTATTACATACCTCACTAGCTCCTTGCTTACATAACTCAAGAAACAGTTAAAAATAACAATATTAACATACCTCACTAGCTCCTTGCTTACATAACTCAGGAGACAGTTAAAAATAACAATATTACATATCTCACTAGCTCCTTGCTTACATAACTCAAGAAACAGTTAAAATAACAATATTACATACCTCACTAGCTCATTGCTTACATAACTCAAGAAACAGTTAAAAATAACAATATTACATATCTCACTAGCTCATTGCTTACATAACTCAAGAAACAGTTAAAAATAACAATGTTATATACCTCACTAGCTCCTTGCTTACATATCTCAAGAAACAGTAACAATATTATTTACCTCACTAGCTCCTTGCTTACATAACTCAAGAAACAGTAAAAATAACAATATTTTTACCTCACTAGCTCCAGCGTCGGAAGATAACTTGATGATAACACCGACAATGAAGGTTTTCACGCCGTCACATTGTTCACGAGGTAAGACTTTCCACCTAGTTTTGATAACACTGGATAGGATTTGTAGAGCGTAGTGCTGAGAAACAGGATGTTAGATGGTGTTGTTAGTAAAAACAGTTTGAAAATGTTTTACGCCAGCCTGCTTACTTATCTGATCACCTAGTATACTTCACATTTACAATTCTCCTAACGATGCTTCTGCTTTAGACAACTTAACGAATAAATATAGGTTAAAGAATAGAATAAATATAGGTTAAAGAATAGAATGGTTTGTAAAATAGGGATTTCTTCGTCAGTTTTATGATGAATAAGACTAATAGAGTTGTCACGTACATCTTGTAGCAAGTGAAACGCGAGATTCCCGTAATATTTCAATCATTTCATCAATGATCATGTTCACACTGAAGATTTATTAGTTAGAAGATCAACAAACCTTTCCACTACATACTTTGTCATAAATGTATAATACTATAAACATTAAATTATGAGTCTTTTTCACTTTAATAGGTAGACAGATTATATAGCAGCTCATAATTTAACGTTTATAGTATTGTACATTTATGACAAAGTATATAGTGGAAAGGTTTGTTGCTCTTCTAACTAATAAATCTTCAGTGTGAACATGATCATTGATAAAATGATTGAAATATTACAGTAATCTCGCGTTCACTTGCTACAAGATGTACGTGACAACTCTATTAGTCCTATTCATCATAGAACTAAAGAATAGAATAAATATAGGTTTAATTAAGGTATAATTTAAGAATGTAAGAAGGACAGTACACATCGAGAAAAGACGTGACAGAATGATTGTCGCCATGTGCCACACAAGATATCCCTCTTCTCTCAACCGCTTTTCTGTCCTCTTACTCAGATTTTATTCCCCCATTTACATTCCCTTTCTCCCCCTTCTTGGTTATTTCCGATCCTTTCTTTCATTTCTTGAATCCTACCCTTTGAACCTTCTTCTTATTCTTAATTTTCCAAACAGTCCTCCAACAGTTCATTTCTTCTTGTTCCCTTCTCTTGCTGCTTGTTAGATTTCCCGGTATACGAACAGGATTACGGCCACGGAATAACGAACCGATCGGAATTTATAAACCCAGCCGTAGAAATACGCGAACGGAATCACGAACCGTTCAACAGAATTGCGAACACATATTCCTAAGGGGGTAAATCACATATCAAAGACTCGCTAGAATTCGAGGGAGAAATTAGCTCGGGAAATAAACAACTCATTTGCAGTCATTTGACCGCGACTGTTGAACAGTATTCCAACCCTGATAAAAACAATTGAAATTTTCAACCTCTTCCAGCTTGATTCGGATTCCAGACAAACCACCGACATAACAAAACAAGAATTGCACCCGCTTAGTTTGGTCTCTTGCGGACGGTAGATTTCCATCTCTTCAATTCTACCGCTTTATAAAGATCTGTGTTCTGTTGATCATTTGAGCAGCAAATGCGGTCCAAGCAGCCAGGTGCAATTGCACGTGCTAGACCAAGAAACTTTTCAAGCAATTAACTTTCCGTAGGTGGGAGCCCTAAAAGCTGCGTTCACGTGGGTACTAAATACTGTCGTCTTGCGGAGTTTAACACATACAGGCCTTCGTTACACCGGACACCACGAAATTTACCTACCCACCCCACCCCAAAATCCGACAACACGAATCCAATCCTGGATTGATCAGTAGATGCTGCAACTACAGAACTGTGGGGTAAAGAATGTTGATGACCTTATTGAGAGCCTCGGCTTAACCTGATGAAGATTAGTTTTTGGTGAGTTCCAAAAATCCGAGATCGTCGTAGTTCTTTACTCAAGCCAGAATCAAAAGTAGCAGAGGTTATCCAGAAGATAAGGTTCTACTAAGGTTCTACATAGGCACCAGAAAAAGAAGGTTTTTAAGACAGTGCTAGATCTGATAGAACTGGTAATCCCGTACAAGACGTTCAAATCACAGTTGAGTTTCTGCCGGGTTTCTTCGTTAAGTCGCCCTGAAGCTTCGGCGACAAGGTAATTTCGGCGAAGGTAGCGGCTTTCCAAATTCTGCTTTAGTACGTGAACCTTATCTATTTCGTTTTCGTGGTAGTGATCAGGGGTAAGAGAGACGACAGCGTTAAACTCATTGAGGTTGATCCGTGATCTGCATCCAGCAGTGAAGAAGGTGCATCAATAAAGGCTATCCCCGTCCTGCCTTACGTCCTTGCAGAAAAGCTATGGTAGCCGTCGAGAAGAGCGCTGAACTCACCCCTACAGAAAAGTGCCTCTAATTGTACCGACGGTACCTTAAATTTATGGTCTAAATTAAATTTTAAGACGGACAAAGCTCGAAAATTTTAAAAATTCGAAATCTCAATTTAGAATTTTGAGGTCAAGCTAAATTAAGAATCAGGATATTTTGTCGATTTAGCTTCTCACATAATATTTAATCTAAACCAAAAATTTCTCTTCAACCTCAACAGGAAATAATTGAATTCAGGTCTTCGTCAGGCTTAATTTTCAAATTCTTTTCCCCAAATAATTAATCTAGAATTAAAGATTAAAATAGAAATCGAGGCTTGATTAACTTTTTGATGCTAGAATTTTCTATGTGTGGATATTAACATGTACATGATATTCATCTATATATATTAATTTTGACTTGGTCTGTTTAAATCAGTGATTAGGTGATAATGTCACATTCACAAAATTGTTTGCAATGCAACAATTTGATTGGAAATATTAGTTCAATACAGCTAGCCATAAATTGATAATCGACAAACTGCCAAGTTTTCAGCAATCATTTTGAAATTATGTTCCTCTTTGCATATAACTGTATTTATCGATGTGGTACTAAAAAGCGACCATCTATTGTAGGTCAAGGCAGTTAGAATCACTTACTCCTATTTAACTTACATCAATTTTAAAACTGTCCTTGATAGTTGCCTTATTACCAAATCGCTTGCAGGCCATTCTATTTGCAAAAATCTTTGAATGTTTTCGCCTGCGGCGGGCATTTACTGGGTCATAAGACTTTCAATCATGCCCTTGAATCCCAGTTTTGTATTCATTGAAAGGCTGCCTATGAAATTGGTCTTTATTACCAAATCGCTTATAGGTCTAGGCCTGTGTCAAAATCCTCAAAAATTGTCGCCTAGTAGACATTTTCCTGCGCTACATGAAACCATCTCCTTCGTACAAGCTAGCTTACACATTTAAAGCCAAGTTTACGTTAAAATATAGATATGTGCAGAGGAACTGTATGCAAAAATCCCCACTTTGCTGAAAGCACGTTAGTTTCAATTTTTTGTGAATTCGTGGACAAAATATATAAATTAAAAAAATATCTTCGGTACCTTAAATTAGGTAAATTTTGACTTATTTGCACCCATGGCTGAACTGGTTCTTCTTAGACCCGGGAATGAGAATAACTGTAGACGCCATGACATTGATAGCGATAGTTGACTCAAAATTAAGTGGATACATGCAAGGGTTTGCATCACTGCAGATATATTTACGCACGGGAAATGGCTTGTCTCAAATCTCGTAACCGAGATTTTATGGATCGTATCAGATATCTTAAACCCGATATTTATCGTCATTGCAGTACATTACTAAGTTCGTAATTAGGATGATTAGGGTGATCGTAATTCCGTATGCATTCCTATCCATATCCATTGATGGACGCCTCGAGTACTGTACTTGATAACTCAGTATATTCAAATCGTAATGATAAAAACTGAAATTTACCTTAGTCTCTTGATTTGTCGAGAATTCGAGAATAAGATCTACTCTCTGCCAAGCATCAGGATGATTCTGCAACTTCACTAACACCTCTTGAGCTGCTTTTTGCTGCAAATTGTTTGTTTTTTAACAAAATAAAAAACATTACTTAATAAATATGTTTAGTTTGTCTTTAGAAAATGGTTGAAAGCAAAGCGCTTAACAAAGCAAGGCATTAGACTAAGAATAAACAAGGACCCAGAGTGTTTTGGATTAATGCTTTCGATTCCACAAACAAATATGAAACGAACAAACAAACAGAACAAAACAAACAAACATACTAAGAACAAACAAACCTGAGGCCCGGTGCCGTGGTACATCGTCTTGATAACATTGTCTAGAAGATTTATATCCAGCTTCTGGCTGAAGTCCAGTAGTTGTTGAGCTCCCTCCAGTGCCATAGCTAGGTCAGACGAAATATTCAAAGTAAGAATACGAAAATATTTCACAATAGAGATTGGTTTCAAAAAGTCTTTTTTTATATATTTAGTGTTTCTATTTCGGGTACAATATGGTGTAAGATTGCAACAAAGAAACTACTGATGGGTAAATTGAATACAACACATCAAATAAATTACTGATCAACAGTCAAATGAGCTTAAGAAATACATGAATATATGATACATAACCCACGGATCAATAGCATAACCCCATATTCAGACTTAAACCGATATAAGCGTAGTTATACGTCGCCTGATAGATCGACCAAACAAAAACAAGTTCAATAATAAACAAAAAGATTCAAAATTCTAACTTTTTGATACCATATGCCTCATTAACAAAGAGTTTAGCTTGTCCAACTTTTTCCCATCTTGAATCTGGTCCGAGAGATACTTGATCACGATGTGGTTGTTGGTTACTTTCAGGACCATTTTCCCGTCACAATGACGATACTTGATTACGAATCTGAATTTTTCCGGGGCATCCAAGTACAATTGTTCTGAAGCCGAGTAAAAGTCGTCCCAAGTTTCCAGGTAAGACTTCCTCATTTCAACCTCTCGTGATCCTGCTAGGGTGGTATTTTCTGCTTCAAATGTATTCCAAAAGGATATCAGTCCGAGAAATGACTTTATATGCAAATTAAAGCACAAAACGCTATCAAAACAAATTCGGATCCACCGTGACCCAAAAACCCTACAACTGCTACGATCGCGACAACCGGTTTGATCCGTCCCTTCGAAGTGGAATGCACATGTTGTAACTTTTAAGAACTAGAAAGGCGCGCATCGTGCTTCTATGTGATCTATCAAATCTGCAGACAAATATAAATACTCTCAGGAACCAAGTGCCTAATTAGTAGAATAAGAGGGCTTTAAATTATCCCAACAACTATGAAAATGGTTGCTATTGTATACCCACTAGCAAAAAATAGCAAAATCAATATTCGCAAAGTTATTCAGCAGAAAGTAGTGTGTTGAAGAATCGATCCGACGTACGCGCGGCGTCAACCACTGTACTGCTATACGTTGAAGTCATAAGTACAAACTTTGAACAGCTTTGCGCATTCAAATCCTATTATTTATCAAATCCTCTAGATTTTCATGATGTAAAATTTTAAAAATGTGGTCAATCTTGGGTATGGCACAATTGAACCGTGATCTGGAGCTAATTTAATGTTGTTGAAATGCGACAAAACAAATCCAAAATCATTCACACAAATCATTTCAAACCTATATTAAAAATGAAAACAACTCAAATTTGAAATATGACAATCATTTGCATTGTTTTGGTTTACATTTTTAAACTTCAAAACATTTTTATAGTATCTTTTTGTCATAAAACGATTTTCTGATTGACAAAATTGGTGTTAGATTATAAATTTGTTCTATTCAAAACTACGCGCGCGCGACGCGTTATCTTTTCGCCGTCAAATTTTCTACTCGTGGTGAAATCGAGCGCTAATAAGCAGAATAGCAAGCCTTATACAACATCCAAAAGTTGTTTTACGACTTTCAATTATTGCCCTAGTGCATGGCTACTTGACGTCATTTTCTTTGTGTTAATATTTACTCGTTCCGTCGTGCACATTATATTAGACTTTAATTTGACCAAATTAACGCAAAAGCCTATCTGTCAGTAGATTTGATGAAGTATTTTCCGATTATTCTAAGTACCCGCGTTGTGACTCCCTCAAGCTATTGTTTCAGGGTTTCACAGACAGTACGTCGCAAGCTGGAGAGAGGATGCCTGCGAAAGAAGTTCAAATCTTTTGCCGGTAGCTATACTCCAGACGCGACACAGTTTGCACAAAAGTTCAGCAGGTTTGAGCTAAAAAGTGCAAACTTTCGACCGTGAAACCAATTTCAGATATCCTTTATAGGCGTTTTTTTATGTCTAATAGATCATCCTGTAATCACTGCATGGTCTACTCTTTTCCCGGTGTACGAAACAATCCCAAATCGTCACTGTGCAAATATTATATATACCTCGTTAATTCTTAAGATGCGTATTTGTACATATAATAACCCTTTATTCGACTACGATTAGATCTGACCAGATACTTTTCAGGCGAAACGGTTGTAATATTTTGTCAATCTAGACTCTAACTTGCTATCTCCCTCCTCAGCTGAGCAAATCATGTCAAGATACGGCAGTAGCAGAGGCGGTGATCGCGGATACAACTCCAAATCCAGCATTTCCAACGAACTGACCGCAGTTAAATGGAGCTCTTACAAACTCACTCCGTTTCAGAAGAACTTCTATACCGAACCAGCGGAAGTAGCTAACAGAACCAAAGCGGAGATAGACGAATACAGAGCCAAACATCAGATAACCGTCACTGGCCGAGCTTGTCCCAACCCTATTCTCCAGTTTAAAGAAGCTGGTCTAAAAGGTTCCATAATGTCTGTCATTGAACGGAATGGATTCAAGGAGCCCACCCCAATTCAAGCACAAGGCTGGCCCATCGCGCTGTCAGGACAAGACATGGTGGGCGTTGCTCAGACTGGTTCAGGGAAGACCCTGGCGTTTGGAATTCCTGGACTGATTCACATAGCTGCTCAAGGATACCTGGCTCCTGGAGATGGCCCCATCGGACTGGTCCTGTGTCCTACCCGAGAGTTAGCGCAGCAAGTGATGAAGGTTTGTGACGAGTTTGCCAGGGCTGTGAACTTGAGAATCTGCTGTGTGTACGGGGGAGCCCCCAAAGGTCAGCAGATACGAGATCTGGACAGAGGATGTGAGATTGTTGTGGCTACTCCTGGTCGCCTGATCGACCTGCTCAACATGAACAAGACGAACCTCCGCAGATGTACGTACCTGGTCCTGGACGAGGCCGACAGAATGTTGGACATGGGTTTCGAACCTCAGATCCGAACTATCGTTAGTCAAATTCGCCCAGACAGGCAGACCGTCATGTGGTCAGCAACGTGGCCCAAAGAAGTTCAATCCCTTGCCAGAGATTTCATGAAGGATCCCATCCAGATAAACGTAGGTTCCGACACGCTGAGTGCTAACCACAACATCTGTCAGATAGTTGACGTGATATCAGAGTGGGAAAAGTACGACAAGCTGCAGCGACTTCTTACTGAAATCATGTCATACGGACCCACCAAGACCATTATTTTCACTGATACAAAGAAGTGTGCGGACGATATTACTCGACAGATGAGACGCTCTGGCTGGCCCACCGTCTCTATTCACGGAGACAAAAAGCAAGAAGAGAGAGAATGGGTGCTGAACGAGTTTAGAACCGGCAACTCCCCGATCATGATAGCTACCGACGTGGCAGCAAGGGGTATCGACATTTCAGACATCAAGTTTGTTATCAACTACGATTATCCCAGCTCTGTTGAGGACTACATTCATCGGATCGGCCGAACCGCTCGTGCTAACGGCACGGGTACTTCTTACACGTTCTTCACGCAATCCAACTCGAAGAACGCTAAGAGCCTGATAGACGTTCTCAGAGAAGCAAAGCAGAATGTTCCACCAGAGCTTGAAAAGATGGCTCAGTCCTGGGGCGACTATGCCAGGGACAAGGGCAGCAAAAGATGGAACAGAGGTGGGGACAGTAGAGGAGGCAGCAAAAGGGGTCGAACTGATTACGGATCTTCTAACAACAGCAGCTCATACAATCAGAAACCAGCGGCAGCCGATGATTATTACTCCAGTTTTCAACAGGGTGGCTACACTACGCCGTACTATTAGAGCCTGCTCGTGACTCTTTCTAGACTTCAATTCCAAAATACTATTTGTTCAAAGAAAGGACAGACATGACAGATACCAGGCGATCTAGCCTACTTGATTATTGCCTTGCTTGTTCTTTAACTCCCCCAGTTTAAAAGTGGAGCTTTGAAGCTGTTGTTAATGACGCTTAGTTTGTTTGTCTTATGAAACACCAGACAAGAGAGCAACCACAAGTTTTGTCATCTTGGAGGGAAGATTATCAATTTTCTAGGTATTTTGCAGAGTAAACATTTCACTCTGGGTTTCATTAGCGAGACCACAAAATGCTTGCTGATATTCGATTGTTTTTGAATATTATTTCTTACCTTATATGTGTTATCTTGACATGATGTGTTGAAGGTGCTCAGCTTTCAATATGATATATATTAAATATGTCGCATACTATATGCATTGTACCTTGTACAAAAATTTTAGCATTACTTGTTCGAATCTATTGTCTTATTCTATGTAGTTAATCATCAGGTATACCTTTGCACAATGTGCTTCGGTATATTTGACTTGCTACACATGACCGTTGAATTGTACTTAAGTACACAAAGCAAAGAATAAAATTTAATGAATTTATGAAGAATTAGGAAAATACTATTCCAGATCTCGTAGTTAAATCTTATCACTTGTGCTATTTCCTAACCGATCATTTGTTCCAGGTTGATGTATGGGTAAACGAAAGAATAATGTTGCTCCTTCACAAAACTTCGTCGTCGAAAAAGTACTTGATCGCTACATAGATGAGCTGGGTAACAAATGGTTTTACCTAAAATGGCTTGGTTACCCTGAAGACCAGTCTACGTGGGAGCCTGAGCAAAATGTCGATTGTACTGGACTTATTAGGGAGTTTGAGCGTAAGTTCAACAAGAAAGTTCCTAAGAAATCCCCAGTCTCTTCCAAAGATTCAGAGTGGTCGTTAAAACAAGCCACAGGAAGTTCGACCAAGATCGTTTTAAAGAAAATAAACCTTGAAAATATAGAGTCGTGTCCGAACGAACCTTCAAACCAAACCTGCTCAATTAAGTTAAAGCTAAATGGAGATTGTTACCAATCAGCAGTGCCTCAGCGAAAAAACAAAAGGCGGCGTTCCTCAGCTATTGGCGTTGAGGTTGGTACGCCTAAAAAGAAACGGGCAGGGGGAAGGCGGAAGAAGACAGAGTCAGAAGAAGCGGTTGTTCCTCTCGGATCTACAGAGGAGTACATGGTGGAATCTATACAGGACAAGTGCCTAGATGCCAACGGGAGAATCTTGTATCTAATCAAATGGATTGGATATGACAGTATTTATAACACTTGGGAACCCGTGGAAAACTTGAATTGTCCTGAAATTTTACATGAGTTCAATGCTAAAAACAAGCATCCGAAGGTTATCGTCTCAAAGATTTTGGACAAACGGAAAACTGACGGAAGTGTTGAATACTTAGTCAAGATTAGTGGATGCAGGAAGCAAACGTGGATGCTTGAAAGTGAACTTCAGTGCTCAGATTTGCTCATGCAATTTAATAAAGAATACGATGCTCGAAATTGCAAAATATCTTTAGCTGATATTGCTGACGATTGCAGTTCTTCAGAAGAGGAAGAGGAGGAGGAACCCAAATCAGTCACTGGAGGAATCAAAGTCAACCGGAATTGCACGACTAGCTCCGACGAAGACACATTTTCTCCGATTGTTCACAAAAAGGACACTCCCCGTTTAAACGGTTCACATCCAAAAGTGAAGACGAAGTCAAGATCATCCAGCTCAAGCAGCACTGATAGCAACTTAGATTTTGAGGATTTGTTAAAACGGTACAACGAGTCCGTGAAGAAGGACAACCCTCTAGATTCTGCACCTCCTAGTCCTCCCACGCCTGAGGAAGTCATTCCATCCTTTTCTATTAAAAAGGAGGACGATGCAGAGACTTCTGTTTCTCCAAAAAGTGAACCACAAACTGTTAAGCCTGTCGTCAATAAGTCTCCCAGAACAATTTCGAAGAAACTAAGCCCTAAACCCCTTGTTCATAAATCTCCCCAAAGTGATAACGACGATGATAAAGACCCACTTCTCAACATTCCAGTTCCTAAGTTTGACTTACCTCAGTTAATCATCCCAAAGAATGATAAAGTCTTTCTTCGGAAATCACCTCTCAAATATTCTCCGAAGACCTCTTCCCCTTCTCCTCGCGCAATATCTCCTCCCATTCCGTCTCCAAAACCACTTAAGTCGCCTGTTTGCAACTATCCCGGCACTTTAACTTCAGATCGGGGCAGAGATCTATCCAAAGAACCGCCGAAAACAGAATCTACTGTCCCCCTTACTTTACCACCTTCAGCCCCATTGGCCAGTTACATGAAACCTCTACGTTCTGCTTCCGACGATTCAGACTCGGACGAATCACTCTCCGAGCTTGAAAGTAAGCTGACTGAAGCTCTTAAAGGAGATAATTCCGACGATACTCCATCAGAAGTTCCTCTAGTTCCAAAAGCCGAAACCACGGAGCCTAAATCTGAGTCTAGTTTCTCAGGGGTAGATCTGGGTGCTCTGATCTTCACCGAGACGGAGAAATCTGTCGATACTAGTCTCAACATGTCCGGTTTATTGGACAGCATCGTAAGTCAAACTGTAACCAACTCATTGCAGTCGGCCTTCATGGACACGTCAGTAACTGACAAGGACCTGAGTCACAGTGAGCTATTTGAGGTGGTCGCCCAACACACTGTGGCACAGCAGCATCCCGCCCCGCAGGCTCCGTCAGAGAAAGAAATAGACAACGTCCTGGGGGAACTTTACGCCACCGCAGCTGGGACTGAAGTCAAGAAGGGAGAGGAGAGGAAGAGTTACTTTCCTGAACCCGTGTTGGAAAACGACGAGGAGGAGGAGGAGGAGATGGAGCCGCTAGATCCTCCTCTCAACAACATTGTGGGTCCAGATAGAGAAGATAGCCCCTCTCCTCCCCCTCCTGCCAAACCCATCCCTCCCCCTCCTGCTCCTGTTATATCACCCTTCCAAGACATGCTCAGTACCTTCACCTCTAAACCCACCAGAAAACCCAAGAAAACAGTTCTTTCCGTTCGAACCTTCTCCAAGAAGACCCCCATCGCTACCAAGATCAAGGAACCTGTGTCTAACCCAGCTGATGACATATTTTCCGATATGTGTGTGTCCTCGCTCGGTTCAAAACGAAACATTGCTGCCAACAATGTTCCTTGTCCTTACTGCTCTCGAAAATTCAAGGACAAGTCCAAGTTGGACTTTCACATCAGTTTCAAGCACCCACAAATGCTGGAGCTAGCGTGTGATAACTGCGGGAACTTTTTCCAGAGTGCCATCGAATATCAGTGTCATCAGTTGACTTGCTCTAAGGAGAACGATTAAACGTGTTTCTACTACAATTTACCATCTCAGTGTTTTATATGTCGGTTTAAATTGTCTGCCTGTTGGTGATATTGATTCGACGTAAGGGGGAAATGCGTATAATGTTTCATACAAAGAACTGTCTGTTAATAATTTAACTACATACTTGTGTTCTATCAGTATATTGTGATTTGACTTTTGATGGTTAAAAAGCGACTGCAACATTTTGGTATTCGAATTCACAACGTTCCGAACGTTTTTTACGCTTTAATTTAGTGCTGGTTTAACTGTAAAAGTTTGAAGCACGTTGGAACTTAATTATCTCAGCCGCCGTTGACGTTCATAATGTCGAGCTTGTTTTAGTTTTCACATTTGTGTGAATGTAAATCAGAGGAGAAGTTTCTCTCAATGTGGAGGAAAAGTAGTTTAGACTGTTTTTTGAGTGGCTGCTCCGATCTTGATGCATTCATAGACTGATAAATCTTTTTAATTGCACATTGATTGTAAATATATAATGATTGTTTGAACCCTTTGTTAAACAACCTTGTATCAATCCGTGGAGAAGTATCATAAATTTAATCAAATAGGGCCGGCAGCTCAAATAGTAGAACACTCATTGAGACAATGCAGATGTCGGATCATACCCGACTTGGCACGGTGCCGTTCAATGAATTCTGAATTTTCTGTGGAAATCGTGTTCGTTCAAATATCCGCTCAGCACACATAATGTAGCTTGATTTGCCCGCCCACCACACAACACACCCGTTACCACTCAGTGCACACCCCTGAGAGTCGAGCTCGCTCGAAATAAGAGCCTAAAAAGATTCCCTAAATTAAAAAAGTGAAGGCTCATTAATTTTACGGCTTAGTTAACTGAAACTTTGCCAAGTTTTCTTATTTACCCTTAATTATGTATGCTGTTCAATTATCAATAACCCTGCAAAATATTTTCTAGATGGTACATGAGAGTGTAAAATGAGAAACATTTTCAACACAAGAAAGCGGCCACGTCGCATTGTGCCGATCTCAGAGACGGCCCCATGGAAACTTTATGGATCTCAAAGTTTGTAAGAATTTTCAGAATTTTTGAATTTGACATTAGTTTTTCCTTGGTGAACTATACATACTTAAGAACTTGTTCATGGTTGTTAGATTTTATGTATTTTTCTATTCCTATACTGTGGATTAAAACCAGCTGGTAATAAGCGAAAAAGAAAAAAATAAGGTCATTATTAAAATCTGATCACAATCGTAAATAGTGAACTTCTAAAACCAGGAGGAGCGAAAGGTGTGGAACCACTCAGGACATTCTCTCAGCGAGCCAACTCAAAACTCTACATCTACTTGGGTGACATAACCGAGCTGCAAATAGACGCTATAGTGAACGCCGCCAACAGTTCCCTGCTGGGCGGTGGCGGTGTCGACGGCGCTATACACGCCGCTGCCGGCCCGGCTCTCCGCGAGGAGTGTTCAAAGTTGGGAGGTTGCACAAGTGGAGATGCTAAAATAACTAAAGGTGGGTGATTTTATTGATCTTGCCGTTGATATTCTGATTGATTGGAAATCTTAATTGAGTACTGGCAACTGAATTAGGAATGGCAAAATTTAACAAGACTTTGTCCTCTACCAGTTCAAACGTAAACTGTATGTATAAGACGTTACCGTTTATTTTCCCTTTGTAGTTCCGCTTATCACCGACAGGACATGGCCTGCCAGCTAAACATATCATACACACGGTTGGACCTCGAGGGAAAAACCCTGAAACTCTCCGATCTTCCTATTCCAGATGTTTCGAACTGTTGTTGGAACACGACCTGAAGTCTATCGCTTTTCCCTGTATTTCAACCGGTATGACACAAGTTTTACACGTGGATATTTGAAATTTTTTCGATATAAATTCTTAAATTATAGGAAAACACCCAAGACTGCATATTCTAAAGTTTAGAAAATCCCATAAGGCGTTTCTGATATTTTAATTATGAAATACAGATGCCGTAGTAATTGCAATACGCAGCTGCTGTAAATTTCATTTCGTGTACTAAAAGTCCGGTACATCAGGTGTACACATGTATACACACACTACATTTAAAATGTACTATTGACGTATACAGTGTACCGTGAAGTATATTGTACCGTTAGTGAAGGCAGGAAATGGATAATTTTACGGGACACTATAGAGCTAGAGGGAGAATGGTGGACCAGTAGGGCCGTGGTAGGACCAATTTGGGCCTTTGTCTCCGGATCTATACAATAACGTGTACAACTGCGGCTTTGTGTGTATTGTACTGTTCGCACGATTAGTGAGGGGAAATGATGAAATTACGACAGGAAATTCGCCCTTTTGATAATTTCTCTACAGGCTGCCAAGCGAATGTAATGTAGGTGTGGCGACAATATGCACGATGGAGTATGTACACCATACACTATACAATTTATCATTATAAATTGTGTACACTATATTAGAGTGTATACACTATACAACTGTATAAACTATACAGTCTATACACTATGTACAGTGTATACAATATACAGTATGCACACCATTCAATGGATACACAATAGTACAATATACGGTGTACAATAGTACACTATGCATTGTGTACAATAGGCAGTATGCAAATTAAACAGTGTAAATACTTTCATGGTTCTTGCCTGCCATTTGCCCTATTTTGCAGTTTGCGGTCAAATCGTTGCTCTAAGTTATTATGGACTGTTTAGGTTATGCCCCACATTAGCCAGCTTTTATAGAGCGGCAACTTGGGGATCTGCCTTGGTTCTAAAACACGCTCTCATAGGAGAAAGAAAAGGGGAGCTTCAGATCCATTGCCTTTTGATACGCACTATAATGTTTTTACTCAACCATGGTTTTAGTTCTTAACTCTGGGGCAGCTTATTGAAGAGTGGCAGTTAAATTGTTACCGCAATTATAGAGGAATTACAGATAAGCAAATCGTCCATTTTATTGAAAGAAATCATAAGACAAGAAAACATTTCACGGAAATACGGTTTATACTTTCTCAATTTAAGTTTTCCTCAAAAGTTGTAATCAACCACCAGTTCGCTAATATGGGTGCAAAGGATTACGTGAAACTAAAAAACACATTGGGGGACATTACTTATCTCGATACATAAGGTATAAATCAACATATGAATCACAACACTTGTACCAGAAGGAGGCCTGACTAAGTGCCCTGCCTCAGGAGTGTACGGATATCCGAATAAAGCCGCAGCTGAGGTAGCTATAGAAACTACACGGAACTTCCTGGAGAATAACCTTGAAAATGTGAGTCATTTACTCAGTCCCTTACTTACTTTGACTTGATTGCCGTGCGTGATTTTACCTGTTGCCCAAATGCTTTTGCCTCGGAGCTTAATAAGAACACGCATTTTTGCTCAATCAGCCTTCAAATTCGGAGCAGTCGGTAGTTTTTCAATCCAATTTTGGAGAAATTGACACCAGCCTCAGCGGCGTAACGATGCTACGCCGGGGCGCCAAATCGTCGTAAAAATATGGGATAATTTTGCAAGATTAACTGCGTGACTAGCAAAATCGCCGGTTTGGTTCAATTACTTCACTATTTATTTAGATTTTTCGGCCATATTTTTACAAATTGCTCCCAGTACACCCTTTTATCAGGAGCGCCTTTTTACCGCCGAAGGGCGCCATATTGGCTAGACCTTAACGTTACGCCACTGACCAGCCTTTTTCTAGCTTAATCTAAACCGTACATCAACGGTTTTACTTCGGTAGTATTGATGGTTTTACTTTTACTACGATCTTGAAGTGCCATGAACTGTATAAAATGGTTTCAGGACCCTAGATTAATCTTCTAACCGTCGGTCGCTGTGCAGTTTGCGTTATAAAGAGTTGAAGTAACTGAGCATTTGTGAGGAGCGCGCCAAACGCGCGCGTAAATATACCGCTTTCGCTGTGACCTGATCCAACTGATTTTGTGTTCGATGAGAAAATTTATTAGTGCGTATACTCGTTTAGCTTGGAAAGAACAGTATAACGTCATCTTATAGGGATCCCAATTCATTTAACGGGAAAAACAGGTTATGTTTTTGTCTCTTCAATAATCCGACTCGGGACAACAGTTGCCAGCTGACTGCTGAAGTTATAGACGTTATCGGCTGCTATCTGCATGCTTTGGGTGTCAAGTTTCGCAACACGGCTACAATATGCTGCTGGGGCATTTTTTGCAAAATTCAGTCTTAATACATTTTACGAGGTTTTATCATCAGTTTCTTTTCAGGTTGAAGCTGTAATATTTTGTTTGTTCACCAATAAAGACATCGAAGCTTATCACAATTTATTGCCCGCTTACTTTCCCCTTGAGTCCGAAAAATACGTTAAAGAAGATGAAAAGAGTGAGGTTATTGAAGGTGATGTTTTAGAAGACAAAAGAGAATCAAAATCAACAAGTGGTGATGATCAAGATTATGAAGAATCTAAGAATTTCGAGACTGATAGAGAAAGCCCCATGTTAGCTCAAGGTAAAGGTGAGTCAGGCACTAAAGAGGAAACAGATAATGGTGCCAGATGTCAAGATATGCCAAAGGAAGAACAGGCTGATTCTTTGACTGAAGAACAGTCTGAGCCAATGAGTCAAGAGCAAACGAGTCAAATATCAACTGCTGAGAATGATGAAAAAGAAGAAGAGCCTATGAGTCAAGACTTAGTTGAGCCGAACAACAAGGATGGTGAGCCAATGAGTCAAGTAGATGAAACTACAGAATAGATTGTACCTGATGATAAGTTATCATCCTCGATTTACCGTGCCTCTATTTACTGTGTCCCTCGATTTACCGTGCCTCTATTTACTGTGTCCCTCGATTAACCGTGCCTCTATTTACTGTGTCCCTCGATTTACCGTGTCTCTATTTACTGTGTCCCTCGATTTACCGGGCCATTTCCCTTTCCCCAGCGAGGCCCGGTAAATAGAGGTTTTATTGTATTGTTAAACATAGTACTAAAACAGTATCCTTGTTTTTTCTTTCTTTCATCAAAGTTTAAATGTGAAATGATGACGAATATTTTCAGTTTGTTGTTTGATGTGGCATATTTTCGGTAGTTTCTACAGATGACCGAAACTACAATATGTCAGGATTTGCTTTTACTGCCAAAGCTTAGCATGATCTGGCGGTAATTCGAAATTGACTGCCGTATTAATCCGTTTTGTTTTGTACATACTAGCACAGTAATAGTGCTGTAATCTCATTTAAATCTTTTCCTTTCAACGAAGTTAATTCTATGAAATGATTGATTTATCAGCAACAGTGTTACCTAAATATTTATAACACTTTTATCTAGTAACCTAAACTTTTTAATTCATCGTTTCACGATCAAACTTTACAGGAATGTAAATGGTAGGGATGACCGCCTACAATGGCAATGGCCGCTTCTCCGACTCCTGTACCTGCGTAAATCCCGGAGCATGTTCAGAGTTTATGAAAACTTATGTGAAAGCAATATTCGACATTTCTGTGACAATCTCCCCGTTCAGCTCTCTCCGGGAACAGTACAACAAGCTCTGCATGCAGGAGTGCGGACGGCGTGAGTTTGCACGACAGGTCACCAGCGCACGCTCCTCCAACATGTTGCTTTGTGAGAGCAGGTTCCTTCAGCTAGCCGCCAACTTTGCAACCATTCTCCACATCTGTGAGCAGGAGGACGATATCGAGTCTGCTAAAGTGCTGATGATTCTCGCTTTTACATATCAGTGTGAGGGGCGGTTTGTCTACCAAGAGATCCTCTCCTTGCCGATATGGAAGAGTATGAGGTTCTGGAACGCTGCCTTTCTCCATGCAGTTCACTCCGAGCGAAAACTACGCACCTCCCACAACAAATGTTTTAGCGAACAGACCCCGGAGCAGCGAGTAGAGGCAGCCGAGCTGCACAAAAACACTTTTTTCGGACAGATGAGCTCCTTCATCACAAACATGAAGGCGTTTCAACTACCAGCACGGGAGATATCGGAGTTTCGGGAGAAAATGTTCATCATGTCAGAGCTTGAGGAAGAACAGAAGGAGATGTTGAGAGAGCTGTCTCCCGACGAGGGTAAGGGGGAGAACGGTGAAGTTTCCTTCTCGGATAAAATTGAGAGTTTGAAGGAGAGAGGTCGCTCGTTTTTGCAATCAGTTTCCAGAAGTCTTTCTGTTGATTAGGTATATGTCAGTTTCTACTACTCTAGTAGGGGGTAATGGACTAAGATTAGTATTTTAGGACCTCTTGCTACGATGGACCGATGTTTAGTTTATGAATCTTTTGTCTTTTGAAGTTTGTTTGTTATTTAAAGGATTCTGTAGTTGTACATAAGTGACATGCTATTTGGAAATTAGAATCTTAGTTGTCTATAAATCTAACGGCCAGTAACGAGCAACGATTACTACCATGCACGTCATTTGTGTAAATTTAAGGTTCCCATTTTGAGATGTTTAAAGCATTAATAGGATGTAACCAACGAAAAGATTTTTGATAGTTGTTGTTATCTGTGAATTTTGAGTAATGAACGTAAATAGGTTTTTGTTGCATGTTTTTCACTTACAGTTAACATTTTATCTGTTTATTCGATAAAAATTCGTTCTTAAGACCGAATTTTACGAGTAATAAGTTGAATTGCATTTTTCATTCTTAAAGAAAAGATTTTGTTGTTATTGATGACATGTTGAGTAATTTGCTAAATTTGATTTTATATGAAAGAAAAATATTTTTAGGAGTTATTTCATTCAACAGATTTTTGCTTACTGTGCGTTAATTTTCTTATTGTCTAAGCTGGCTTCTAAGGTTATCTGTATGGGGTTGTTTGAGCTGCCATTTCCAGGAAAACAGTTTTAAAGAAATTTGCAGCTTATGAACTCATTGTCCTTTCCAACGCATAAATCATACACAACAGTCTTGATAACCGAACTACAACTTCTAGGGCAAGAAGCCAAAATGGAGGACTATTCCGAGGAACACTTCATTGTTAAGATCAGTGGTATGCCCTACACGGCAACCTGCGAGGACGTGGCCAAGTTCCTGGCTGGTCTAGACATCAAGGGTGGCAGAAAGAACGGTGTTCATGTCACTCGGGATGAGTCAGGTCAGTGGAAATTTAAAAGAAGTTTAGAGTTTTGATTCTACTTCTGTTCTATCACATTCTTGCAGTAACACTAACTGAATTTAAACTACGTTAATTTATGACTATCAGTACGTGACTACATAACTTGTACATGACTATAAGTCAATTCTGAAATAAACCGCGACAGTAACTTAAAAATGACCATATAGTATTATTATTAACTTATTGCCTATTGTAATTTTCAATTTTCTGTCTTACATTATCTAAGAACGACACCCAATGAAATGTATGTTATGTTGGCTCTGTCTAAAGAAAACGTTTTACACAGGTAGAGCTAGTGGGGAGTGTTTCGTGGAACTAACGTGTGAGGAAGATGTCGAGACAGCAGTGGGTAAAGACAGGCAGCATATGGGGAGGAGATGGGTCACTGTCAGTAAAGTAACTCATGACGTCATGATGAGCGATATCAACAAGTGTGCAGAAATACAACGTTAGTCTTTTTTCAATCTTAATCACGTTAATGACGTCCTAAATCTCTTTAGGACTATGATTAGAATATTGCTCGTGATTATTATTAAAAAACAAAACATATGACCATTCGTAGTTCGTTTTAATTCATCGTGCTGAATAGTACATATTGCTACAAAAGCAGCAGTTCCATTAAACAATGTAAGATCTGACTCATCCACAGAGAAACTTGATGAGAGAAGAGAGTTTATCGTCAAAGTTCGAGGTCTGCCCTGGTCCTCACAAACCGAAGATATCGAGAATTTCTTTAGTGGCTGTACTTTGAGTGGATCTAAAAATGATTCCATTAAACTTCTCCGTAACTCCATGGGTTAGAGCTACGTCATTTTTAAACCTTTCACCTTTTTTTCCTAATATGGCACTACTCAAAATTCTAATATCCCAATTTTAAACAAGACATGACAATTAAATTTGTCCACAGTCTAGTCCACAATCCGAACAATGCCATGGATCTAAGACTTTCTCTCCCGCAGGGCGCCTTACAGGACAGGCCCTGGTCGAGTTTGCAGACGGGGAGAGTTTGAACCTGGCACTCAGTAAAAACAGACAGCACATGGGCAGCAGGTACCTGGAAGTTACGAGATCTGACAAGTCTGAGATGGAAAGACTTACTGAGAAGTCCGAGACGGTCTCCAGTAAGTTTCCTGTCTCCCACCACTCCAGAACTGCTCGGTGAAGCTTCTAGTTGTATTCCTTGTTCTCCGTTACGTTAACACGTATAAATTTCCAGTCTAATGACATACTCTTACAGAAAACCGAGATCCTATTGTGATGTGTAGAGGTCTCCCTTTCTCCGCTACTGAGGACGATGTTAGAAAGTTTTTTTCCGGCCTTCAGATCGTCGAAATACAGGTTTTTACTTGCTTTATCTAAAGAAATACTGGCCTGCAGCAAAATAGTTGCTATACGACATCATTTCTCGCAATCCTAGAGGAGTGCGCTAAGGGCACTTGCCTATGCAATCTTTTTCCGTCGACTCAGCCGAATGATCGGGAAACCGTGATTTAGGGTTACATGAGGAGGGTCTCCGTTAAAAGATCTAGAATCTTCCAGGAGCCCCTTCAGTATAACTGTAAAAGCCCGGGTACAGGTGTAACAAATACAAATACAAATTTAACGCGATTTAAGGAATATTTAATGATTTGAGGACTCTTCACGAGAACAGAATCGCAAGTCCAACTTTGTAGTTGTTTCCTAGTTCCCACCTAAGTTTTGAAAGATTTCGCTACCCTTCTTTTCTCAGATGGTGTATGATGCTGATGGTATCCGACCAATGGGCAAGTGTTTTGTTCAGTTCATGTCCCTCTCGGACAGCGAGGCAGCGCTCAACAAGTTCGGGGAGAAGATGGGATCCAGGTAACTGCAGTTTTAGTCTTTAGTTTAGAGCTTGTTTAGTCTTTAGCAGTTTAGAGCTTTGTTTTGTTGTGCTACACGTTACCATTGCCACAATCTTTATTGTGCTATACGTTACTGCATCACTTCTGCCAATTTCTTTGTGCTATACGTTATTGCATTACTACTGTCACAATCTTTGTCAACCGCTACTAGAATCCGTTAACATAAAACAATGTACATTAAACGTTACATCGTGGTAAACACACCCTCCCCTCCAGGTACATAGAAATATTCCAGTCTAATTGGAAGTTCTGGTACGCTCAAGAAGGCGTCCCACACGGGGGGCCTCCCCCCGGTAGACCCGGCCCAGACCCTCGGCCCAAGTACCGACCCCAGCCCTACTCCAAACCACCGCCTCGCGGCGGAGCAGCTGGGTTTAACACCATGCCACGGGGAGGGAGGATCAAACACATCTCCCATGACAGGAGGAACCGTGAGTTTTTGTTCCGTTTTTGGAAGATTTCTTGGCGCTGTCTTGCTATTGGGTTGTAGTCGTGATTGAGCACTAGAAGAAGCGTTATTTGCAATAAATAGTTTTGGCAGTAGTTAATGACAATATGAATTTCAGCTTACGGAGGGTACGATGGATCAGACGGATTCCAAGTCCAGTAAGTCTTGTTCGATTTTTGTCATTTTAATCTTCCTAATTCTTCATTAACTGTTGACCATGACGTAAAAGCATTACGCAGGCATGTATAAGGACTCAACTTGAAAAAAGCATGGCTTAACTTTGATGCTAGCTTTTATTTTCTGATCATCACTGAACTTTTGGATATTAAGTAAAATATCTCTTCCTTAATTGATGATCGGGATGAGTGTGGAATATGAATTGGGACGATAAAGCCGGGTGCTTGCCATAATTCATATGGTTAAGGAAAAAGGGAGATCATGATGATGAGTTTTCAAAAGATATTCAGGGACTCAGTGGTAAATTATACACAATAATGGGCTTTGCACTGTGCAGTAAATCATGTCGTCAAATCATGTAAGTATGTTTGGTAAATCTATTGGTGGTTTAGTTTTAAACCGGGCAACCTAATCAACAGGGAAAACAGTGTGTTATCTTTACAGGGAATATGCGGCGGTTGGGGCGGCCGGCGGGGCAAGGGCTCCTGGTGCTCCTAAAAAGCACATAGTGGTAGTCAAGGGGGTTTCTATGGACGTGTCTATGGGGGATGTTATCAAATTCTTTACGGACAACAACCCTCCAAAAAATGTGGAAATGAAGTTCGGGGAGGCTGTAGTGGAGTTTCACACACACGGGGACGCTATGAGGGCCATGTTGAAGGACAAGACAGTTCTCGGTCAGTGGTATAAGTGGTAAAAGTGGTAACTTCTGTTGGTAAAAAGTCGAAGTGGTTTCAAAAGTGGTTTTTATGGTCAAAGTCGGGAAGTACGAATTTGCGATCAAAATCCATAAATTTTCTATGATTTTACAACTCTGTTCGGGAGGAAAAGCCGAATTGAATTTTGTATCCCACACGTTTACATCCACTTTTATTCAGCTGGTGTGAAAGTGAACCTTGAGTTGCAGTCTAAACCTGAGGACTACGTAGGATATTCAGACTCGCATGAAGCGGAAGATCCCTATCAGGATTACTCCACTTACAGCGATCCCTACAGTCAGAACAAGCCCTATCAAGCACAAGGTATTACTTATCTAACTTTGTGTCCCGGGGCCGCATGGTACTGCAAGGTGTAGAAAGTATAGCAAGGTATAGCAAGGTATGGGTTTAAGGTTATAATCGGTTGTATTTTCTTATGTGTTATTGCGTACAGGCGGGGGCGGGGGGGAGGTGGATACACATTTTCATGGGTATTTTTTTCACATGTAGTATTTTCAGAAGTGGTATTTTCATGGCCGGGACTTAAACAATTGCAAAATATCAAATATGCACTTCATTTCTAAGTTTTTTGTTAGCTGTGCCACTATTGACAGTAACAATGTGATACTGGTATGTATATCATTGCCGAACAGTATTTTTTTGTAATGAAATGGCTAACGAAATGTTATGCAATAAAGTGGTCGTGTACCTTTCTGTCGTTACGAGAATAATATTACACTTTTTACAGGATCGTACAACACCTACAGATGGTGATTAATGTCACGTGTGCTCAACAAGATAACCAACCCAATGTCACCATCTATACTTTTCCTTCGACGACGCTGCAGTGAGCTCGATTTTGCAAACAGACTATACGCACGGCAGGATCTGTTTTTCTGTTTTCTATACAAAGACTTGAAATGACTCTGGCATTTAATTAAATTATTAACGTTCAGACCAACAGACAGTATTGCTCAGACAAATCCTGGGCTTGTCTATGAGTTGCCCATTCTGTTTGAAAATTAAAGTTTTCATGGCCCGGACTTAAAACCAACTAATATTAGATATTACATATGCTCGTTTGTTATTAACTTTTTCCGGTAAGCTGTGCCACTATTAAATGGAACAAAGTGATACTGGAAACATGAGCTCCCAAAGTTAAACTACTCTCTTTTTCAAAAGAACTGTACTTAAACTTTGAAAAGTTTAAAATTTCAATTTTAAGGTTTCTATTAACGGGCGATGCGCGTCCACGAGGAGCAGGTGTGAGGAGCAGGTGTGACGCGCGCGAAGCGATGACGGTAGGTTGTAAGCCTACAAGGTTTCTACGGTTTTAAAGTGAATTCATCACATACATCCAGTTAGATCAGAAAGCTGTACACTTGACACTTGGCCTTTAAAATTTCATTTGCAGTATAACCATAATTATAAGTATTATTGTAAAAGTCATTCTATCAGTGTCACCTTTACTTATCACCACAAATATTGCTTTTTTATATTCTACATGATCTGGATCATGATCCTGCACTTCTGATTGCTTTAAATAGAGCCAGTGATTTAGCGCTCGCCGCCAAGGGTGGCTGGAAAAGGTTGCCTTGCGTTGCTGCCGCGCCGCGCGCTTCGCGCGCGGGGGCTGCCGCTTCGCGGCAGCAGGTCAGGCAACGTCTGACAAGGAAAAGGCTTGTTCTTGACGAGATGATATCCGTCTACAGTCTCGTTCAGCTCCGTGAGTCGGGTATCACCGCGACAACAGGCCTGGCGACCTAGAAATTCTGAACGCAGTACATGTACATCGCTTGTTAACGCAAAATAGTAGAGGCTGTTAGGTAAAGTTCATAGAAGGTACACCTAATGGGCCTTAAGTATAAGTATGACTTAGTGTAAGGTGAACTGTCAAGTTTTTAGGGTGTCAGCATTGTCAGCATTCCAGCTGCTGACGATTATATGTTCTTGCGCGGCTCAAAATCAATTCCAGTTTTAACTAGTTTGAAAAACCAAAATACTCAACAAATTTGGTTTCATTTTACTCAGGTCAATGCCCTCTACAACTTTTTATTCATTGGAATGCGATCAACTACGAAGAAAACCTAAAATAAAGTAATATAAATTTTCCTTCATTTATGTCGTCGCGAGCGCTTAAATTACACCCTTTATTTATACGTTTGTCTTCGCGCGCTACAATAACTGGTGCGCGGTGATAACCGGCGCATTTGTATTAACTGAAAGTTTTTGCCAATTCAATGA
>JH155704.1:158426-170628 GCA_000226015.1 Mnemiopsis leidyi | reverse complement strand
TCTCTTTAAGTGTGACTTTCATTTTGATGAAAATTCGTTATATTGGTTGTCACTTACCTAAAATTTTTGTGTTTTATCTAATAAAAGTATCATGCAGTTTCCAAAAGATCTTCTTGTGCCTCAAATTTGTCAAAACAATGCGCGCGCGCAAAATATCAATTTTTGGCCGAAAAATTAAGTTTGGGACATTTTATAAATTTCAAATTTTATTGCTTATTAATATTAAATACATTAAAATAAACAAATATGCAACATTTCAGTAAGTGCCGAGAAAGTTAAGTAGCGCGCGCGTTCGAAAAACCCTTAAAAATGGCCAATTTTAGAGGTTTTTTCGAATTTTGACCTTGGGACATCAAATATTTTTGATTTTAAGTATTTTTCCGTTAATATTCGAGGAAAAATACATAAAATAACATCCATAACTTAAACTTCTAAAATGTGTCCAAAATATACCTAACGGCCTATACTAAAAGGGTGCTGGTTATACTTATAGAGCAATTAGGAAAACAACACGCGCTCTCACGCATTTGCTAAACATGAATAACCTTGTCTCACGCTGCGTTTCGTCAGAACAGTAGACGGATATAATCTCGTCAAGAATCACCCTCTTCTTTGTGGGTTGTCTGACTTTGTCCGACCCTCATTCGAAGCGAATAGAGACAAGAGAGAATAAAATGACAGGAGGGTGCGCGCTGCCGTACAATTGACGAGATTATATCCGTCTAACGAGATTATATCCGTCTAACGTTATATTATATCCGTCTAACGTCGGGTATCACCGCGACAACCGTACAACTTTGTGGGATCGGGACACAAAATTGGGACGGGCGCGGGACGCAAAAGCTCACAGCACAGTAACACAAAGCGCGCGCGAGCCACAGGGCTACGTCTTGTCAAACATTGTTTCACGTTGTGACCCGGATGCTGCCACTTCGCAGAGGCAGGGCTATGCAACGTGTAGCAAGCTAAACACGTATATCCCTGTGCGAGCTAAGCGCCAAATTAGGGCGCGCGCAGCGCTTGTCGAGATGTTACCCGACCCGCGCGCGGCTCGCAGTTTTCTGCTCTCCTCGCGAGAGCAGACGTTTCGTTAGAACGTTAGACGGATATCATCTCGTCAAGCGCAGCGCGAGCCACAGGGCTATATTGGCTTAGCAAGGCTTGCCTTGCGTTGCGGCCCATTTTCAATTTTCATTTCGCGCGGGGGGGCTGCCGCTTCGCGGCAGCAGGTCAGGCAACGTCTGACAAAGCAAGGCTATAGCTACGTCTGACGTCGCGCCGTTTGGCATACCAATAACGCTTGTACAGCAGCGCGCACCCTCCCGTCATTTTATTCTCCGGGATGAGGGTCGGACTTGCTACACGTTGACGAGATTAGCTTTAGCTGCGTGAGTCGGGTATCACCGCGACAAGCTACACGTTGCATAGCCCTGCTGCCGCGAAGCGGCAGCCTCCGGCGCGCGCGGCGGCGTGGCCGCGCGCAAAAAAAATTTTTCAAATTTTTAAAAATTTTTTTGAAAAGGGTCACAACGTGAGACAAGGCCGGACAAAGTCAGACAACAATAACGCGTAAATTTTTTGGAGTAGTTAAATGTTAAAGTTGTTAACCCTCAATTTTGACTCATTCATTTCAAATCTATGGTTGCTTTGCTATTATAACAACGGTTTCATTCTCTAATTTACCAAAAATGTTGTAAAATTGAGGGTATTTTTGGTCATTTTTGACTCAAATTTTTGCGGTCAAGACTAAATTTACCCATGAAAAGATCTCAATTCAATGTTCTCGATGAATTATTTGACATCAGAAAGGTGTGAAAAGGTTTCCTGCCCTTTTTCACGAAAAATTATCCACAAAGATAACAAGCTGGCCAATTTATGAGCAAAAAATGTGGTTATCCTCAATTTTGTCACATAAAATGACATTTTGATTTCAATTTTTCACCCATGAATGGTATGGTATCATGAAAACTAACTACCCCATCAGGTTTCATCACTATTTCACGCAGCAGGATTGATTGAAAATTTGAATTGAAAATTTGAATTCCGTCGGTCAATTCCGACATTCCGTCGGTTGCAAGCTTTATCCTCAATAAGAGCTCAATATTGGAGACTGCTAATTCCATAATTGGGAATGTTGCCAGAACAGCACCAGAATTACCCTTGATATCATCAAAATATGCCATTTGAGGGTAATTTAAAAAGACCTCTCATCCAAAAATTGAAATTATCCTCAATCTGAGCACAAATCCTAAGTTTTTGATGTTTTAGTGCTTGCAGTCTAGTATGCATTGGGACTACAATATGATATGAAAAAATCCCAAAAGAGTAACCCTCAATTGAACTAGGTAAGATTATATATATATATGAAATTTTAAGGCCCAGCTTTATGTTATCCTCAATATTTGCCCTGAAACAACCTTCATCTTCAAGAATTTTGATCACATTAGTTAGGCAATCTTCTGCTGGTTCAAAGTTCGAAAAATTATCCTCAGATGCTTTGTAGGAGCCATTTTATCAGCAAAATTCGAGGTTATCCTCAAATTTCTCACATAAAAAACAGTAAATTCTCTATAAGCTCACTCAGGAAGTTATGGTAAAGGTTTTCCTAGATTATCCACCAATATCAACAGTTATGACGTATGTTATCCCCAAAAAATCAACAAAACAATAAGATAGATAATTGCCTGAAAATAGGTTAAAAATGAATGTCACAAATTGGGACCATTTAATTTGCTATTGATGTACAAATATGACTTTTGTGTTTGATCTAACAGTAAATTGATCTTACAGTTAATTGATTTTCAAGTCTTTAAACTTGATTTTCATTGTGGCTTATTGCCGTGGTGAAAAGTTGTCCACCAAGTGGCGCCCCTGGTATAGGACTTTGTGGAAGCAATTTGTGAAAATATCAGATAAACAACTCATTCGGTTAAACAAATCATTCAATTTTATGCCAATTTATACTTTCTAGAGAAATATTTCATAAAAACAAGATTCCAATATATCTATTTGCATGGTTAGTACTCTTAGATATGGGCGTGCTTTTGCCCATACCACAACGTAAATCTAATCTTTGTGTCAGGTGACTGCTGAATTTCCTGTATCATGCCGTGCTTATTGTTATTACAATTTGAGGAATGAGGAATCAAAATACGCAACAGGCAACTTATACTCCGAATTAATGAAGCCGTCCGATGCAGATTTTTTAACACAATCACGTGTTTCTTTATTTGTTTATTTCAAATATCTTGAGTCTGCATAACCTCGCCATTGTTATAAATGTATATGCCACCTTTATTTGTACTACGTTGTGTTTTGTAAAGTGGTGTGAATTAGTCGTCAATTAAAATTGTATGGCAGAACATTTTAAATCGTGTTACATTCATCCTCCAATCTCGGTAATCTGTCATTCCACAAATAACTGAATAAAACTTTAGTTTAAAAGAATTTTGATTGTGTCTCTTGATTGATCGTACATCTTGTTGCAATTGCTGTGATTAGTACAAATAATTAGGCAATTATGTAAACATGTGAAGTACATTCTTCGGTCTGAGGCAGTTAACACCTATTATCCTATTCGTATACATGATTAATTTTGATTAAGGAGCGTGCACAGGGACATACGTATGTACATACAGACCTACGGACACATTTGAAGCTGATATTGCACAGTACCCTGATTTATGCTGTCCATTGTCAACCCTTGTTTTGTACATTTTGTGCATGTGCCCAGATTGTATCAAAACAATCTTGCCATTTGGGCCTAAATGGCAAGATGCAGGGAAAATTTAAAGACTAGCTCTAGCACTTTAATGGGGCAATTTATATCTAATGCATGACCGAGAGTCTTGGTGGTTTGGGGGTGGAGATAGAATCTATAGAGTAAGAACCTGCAAGTTGCAATTTATTGAGTAATAAATAGGATAAAGGTGCAAATTGCAAGTTAGATTTGACCTAAGATTATTTTGGCCTCCTGGACCGAATGATTTAATTAGACATTAAATTGATATACAAATTGGTATATGTCAATTAGTTAATCGGCACTTTGCCTATGAATCGCCTTTGATAGTTGGGATTTAATTTGGGTACTATCTTAAGTTTCAAATCCTATTTGAGCTTTAAGGCGATTAATTTAATTTTTAACATTTTTTTATTTATTTATTTATATTCTGAATGGTTTTAGTATGGAAAAAATATGATCCTGTCACTGTTACTGGGGACACGTACTCCTCGTTTTCTTGCACTTCCTGCAAGTCGGTAGTTATACTGGCTGAGGACAGAGCAAGTGCTTGCCCATCGGGAAAACTTATCATCTTAATCTTGAACTTTGGATGTATTAATAACTAAGCTCAGTGCTGCTAACCCGATTTTTGTAATTCTATTGGATACTACTAATTTTGCACATTCTTGTAAACAAGAGTGGTTACACTACGTCAGCTGCCCTTGCTTCAAAGAATGCTTCCTGATAGGGAATATAAGTTTGTTTGATTGCAGTGTTGTGAATAAAGTTAAAACTCAACCAATTTGATATAAACTATTTTTAGCACTAGCACAACATTGTCAATGCATTGATATTCAATAAGGTATTATCAAACTCATAAAAACTTTCTTGTGGCTGCTACGTCAGACCATGCCGTCTGTGGCGGGGGCGCTTCTCACGTGGCATGCAGCCCCGAAGCATGTAATTCACTTCCTGTTGCGCGCGTCTGCTTTAAACACTGCGTTTGTGGTATTGAATTGATATATTTTATATTTTATTTGCTGTCGAAAATTAAAATTATTGTTTCATTAAATTATAGAGAAATTTAAAGAATTTGAAATTCAAGACACCTCCCCACAAATACTGTTCTCTATTGTTTTACATTTCCCTCCATTTTATCAAAGGTCCTTGTTTTGAACTCTTTTTCAATCTTAACCCTATCTGAAATTGAATTAACTCTTTATCAACCTAATAGGCAGTCCTTCAATGGTTCAGACAAAGAAGCTAGACAGTCGTATTCATAGAGTCATCCAGGAGTCTGTGAAAAATGGTCATCGTGGGCTGGTTGTCCTTGTTGGTGAAAGATCTCGTGATCAAGTGGTTATCCTTCACCACATGCTGAGCAAAGCAACTGTTTCAGCACGCCCATCTGTTTTGTGGTGCTACAAGCAAGATTTGGGGTTCACTACACACAAGAAAAAGCGATTAAAAATGATTAAGAAAAAGATACGGGCTGGAACATTAGACCCAAATACTGATGACACGTTTGAGATGTTTATATCAGCCACGGAAATAAGATATTTGTACTACAGTGAGAGTCATAACATACTTGGGAATACTTATGGTATGTGCATACTTCAGGATTTTGAAGCCATAACTCCAAATGTACTTGCCAGAACTATTGAGACAGTTCAAGGTGGTGGGTTGATAGTTATTGTTCTCAACACAGTCAAAGATATTAAGCAGCTCTACGATTTGCAAATGGACTGCCATGGAAGGTTTGTTACCACTGCTTATCAGACGGTTGTGCCACGATTTAACAAAAGATTCCTACTTTCCCTCACTGACTGTGCTAATGCAATTGTCCTTTCTGATGCACTTGAAGTTTTACCATTCTCAGCAAAGAGTTCAATAAACAACGTTTCTAAAAATGACAGTGCTGCAGAACTTTCTAATCTTAAAACATCCTTATCAGATAGTCAGCCAATTGGTTCTGTCATAAATATTTGCAAAAGCTTAGACCAAGCTAAAGCTTTGGTTAAATTCGTCGATGTTATATCTGAAAAAAGTTTGAAGTCCATAATTACTTTAACAGCATCTAGAGGGAGAGGAAAAAGTGCTGCTCTTGGATTAGCAATAGCTACAAGTGTGGCATTTGGCTATTCAAACATTTTTGTGACATCTCCTTCCCCAGATAATCTAAAAACATTGTTTGAGTTTATGCTCAAAGGTTTTGATATTCTTGGTTTTTCAGAACATACTGATTATGAGATAATTCAAAACACCACTGATAACATTAAATCAGTAGTTCGAGTTAATATTTACCGAGATCACAGGCAGACTATTCAATATATCAAGCCTGATGAGGGTGGCAAGCTGCTCCAAGCAGAACTTCTTGTCATTGACGAAGCAGGAGCAATCCCCTTGCATTTGGTAAAACAGATGTTAGGACCATATTTGGTATTGCTGTCTTCAACAGTACATGGATATGAGGGCACTGGTAGATCTTTGTCTCTCAAATTATTTGAAGAACTAAGAACACAATCAACAAAGGTAGGCGGGGTGAATCTAACTGAGATCAAGTTGGAAGAACCAATCCGTTACAAGGAAGGAGATCCTGTGGAATCATGGCTCAATAAGTTGTTATGTCTGGATGCTAGCCCAAGAATCATATCTGGATGTCCAACTCCCAAAGAATGCTCCCTCTATTTTGTTAACAAAGAAATCCTGTTTAGCTACCATAAGGCCTCTGAAGCATTCCTGCAAAGAATCATGACCCTCTATGTTTCAAGCCACTACAAAAACTCGCCCAATGACTTGCAACTTCTATCTGATGCACCTGCTCATCAGTTACTTGTACTTCTGGGACCAATTGATAGCAACTCCTCACAGCTCCCGGAAGTTTTGTGTGTTTTACAGATCTGTTTTGAAGGACAAATTAACCGTCAAATTGTTGTTTCTCAGCTGGAACAGGGCCAAAGATCTGCAGGAGACCTCATACCATGGACTGTATGTCAGCAGTTCCAGGATGCTAATTTTGGAGAGCTCTCTGGTATAAGAGTTGTAAGAATTGCAACACATCCAGATTTTCAAAGTATGGGTTATGGAAAACGTGCAATTGACTTGTTGACTCAGTATTACCGTGGGGAGATAGCTACAAGTGAAAAGAAAGAAGACTCAACACTACTCATTGGGCTTAGTGAAAGGACACCAGAATCAATGGACTATATTGGAGTTAGTTATGGTATGACTTCGCCTCTCCTTAAATTCTGGAAAAGATCAGGTTTTAAAAGTGTGTACCTTAGGCAGACCCCAAATGACATCACAGGAGAACATACTTGCATCATGGTACAGGACTGGGATCAAACTTGGCTTAAAGAATACCACAAAGACTTTGCCTTTCGTCTCTTGAACCTGCTTGGATATGAATTTCGTAAACTACAGCCCCAGACAGTTTTGAATATGATTAAAACTGCTGATGTTTCAAGCAGTTCAAATAGTGTTACTGACGAAAGTTTCAATGGTGCAATAAGTAAATACGATTTTAGGAGACTAAAAAGCTATTCTGATAACCTGACTGATTACCACATTATCCTTGATCTGATACCAACAATCACAAAACTTTACTTCCAAGGGAAAATGAATCTGAACCTGTCACCCTTACAGGCGACCATTCTGATATCTTTAGGTTTGCAATACAAATCTATTGATGATACCAGCCTAATCTTCCCAGATTTGGAAACAAACCAGATTCTTGGAATATTTAAGAAGATAATCAAGAAAACAGTTACCTATATGGAGGATATGATGAAATCTGTTATCAACTCTGAAATCAAAACCTCTTCTTCCACTGTAGTGTTAAATGGTCTCGAATCTTCTCTTCAAGATGAACTTAAAAAAGCAGAAAACAGCTTCAAGGAGCAGCAGAAAGAAAATGCCAAGAAGGTCAAAGAAATGATAAGCACAGATGATGCAGAATTTTCCATCAAAGCGAAAGATTTTGGAGATGAAGTCAAACTTTCTGAAAATACCATCATATCAGTCAAAAGATCTATTGTTCCTGAAACTCCATCAGATAAGAGTTCAACGAAAAAGAAGAAAAGGAAAAGCGAAGGTCACCAGAAGTCAAAAAAGAAAAAATCTGCTGCTTAAGAAATATTTTATTAATTTATTAATCTTTTAACCTTTTTAGGGCCGTTTGTTTTTAACCTAGATTGACGAATAGTGGGTTGATCATTTCCCATTGAAACAGATATGGTTGTCAATTTTTATCAGTTCATTAACTTATTCTTTTGGAAAAATCGTCGTATTTAACCTGAATTCCGGAAATCTAACAGCATTTCTTTCAATGTCAAAATGTACAAAATTATCATTTTTGTAACTAGATAAAAAGTAAGATGTATCTCACTAAACATATGTAAATATTTCCAGCAAAGTCGATTCAATGGCAGTGAGATTACAGACTGTGATATGACAATTCCAATCCGTAAATGTCCTCTCTTTCATCTCCCAGCAGTAGCCATGAAATATTCTTAGTAAGTATTTACACAGAACGATTTTTTAATAATCCCTAGACCCTAAATTAAATTTCCTCAGTTAATAGATAAAAATTTGTAATATGTAGTGGTACTTAAATTTTGGTTTTGATCGGTATGTCAATCCTATTGACCCATCGGTATGACGCAAAACAAATACAATATTGCATCTAAATGTTGGATTATTACAGTACGACAAGGCAGAAGAGGATGCAGTGAATGGTTTTGTAGCAGGATTAGCAGGATCGGGGCTGCATGACTCACCCGATCAAAACGTGACAGGCTTGTCCAGCAAGAAACGGACAATTCGACTTAGTGCCAACTCAGGATCTTATGAGGTAAACTTTACCATTCACACAATTTCATGCCTGTACTGGAGCAGTTGCGTTGCCGTTATTAGTGAGTAAATCTTCGCATTTACACGATATTATCTATCACTTGTATTAACTTTGAAAACCACTTTGTTACTAAACTTATTAACTGTACTCATACCAACCGTTATCCTTTCCAGGAAGCTGACTACAGGATTTCTCACCCCTCAATAACGGAGGAACTAGTGAGTGACGAGGACTCACTCTGCAGTGGAACTAAACCTGACGATATGTACTCCGAGTTCGAGATGAGACTCAGTGACGGATCTCAGTATCCCTCTAGATTCTCACTACTCAATCTTACTGGTATGTAGTTCAGTAATTCAGACTCCGACACTAATTTATTCAATTCCAAATTCAAACACAGCTCAGAAAACCAGGTAGGAGCATATACACACAATATACACACATGATACACCAATAGTTACTTATATTGTCAGAGAGTGCTGGAGAGGCCTCTGAAACAACACTAGAGGTAAACAACGAGTCCACTATCGATGCTACATTAGGCTGTGGTAACTCTCTGGAAGATCAGGAGGCAGATAAAGCCAGTGAAAGAGAGGGAGATTCCGTATTTTCTCCCGTCTTGAGGTGACTGATTCTGAATTGTGCCCGTTTTGAATGAACCACTCAGACTGAACTGGACAATTATTGCGTATAGGTATAACTGATTATTGATAAACTGAGGCTTCTCCGTTCAGCAGCAGTTTCGGTGATTTCGAAAAGAGAGAAAACAGTAGACACGGTTCGGACTCAAGGTCAGTTTTAAATAAATAATCACCAGATTGCTTTTTGAAAAATTTTCTGAATATTACTTTTGAGCCCCTTTTAAACTAAATTCCAACCCTTGATTTGCTGTAATTTGTGAAGTAGCAGCTGTTCCTATTACTTTATAACGCGATGTGTATGATATATTCACTTTACTCACGCTGGGAAACTTTTTCGCAGCATCGATAGTTTTGGGGATTTCGACAATGCCTCCTGGGTATCCCCGTCTACAGCTGCAGCTGGTGAAACAGACGAGATGACGACGTCATCATTTCTGATGACGTCATCTCACGTGATGTCACGAGAGGAGGTGGACTCGGCTGTGGAGGAATGTTATGACCCCTCTTCACCTACCAGTCTTATTTTACACTCCAGCCCTAAGAAACTTCTTGACAGTAACTTCGTCTGGGCACAGGTACTGAGATATGTTTATATGTTAAAATTAGATTTTCGCCTTTTTGATTTTTCGGTGGTTACATCACTAAATCGAAATTCAACAAGTATGCAGATGTACATTTTAGGATTCGCTTCCACAACGTGGCTCTGATTCTTCAAATTCGTGTTCAACAATCAATAATCTCAACAATAACATTATCAATGTATATCAATATTAATAACATTCAATTAAGTAACCAATTATCTAATGATATCATGAGAACTCCTATTACAGGCACGCAGTAACGTTACAAAACCCTCATACACCTGGGACAAGTTGAAATTACACTCGTACTTGTTGGGAGCACTCTCAGTCAGACAGCCTATCAGCCTGAACAGACTCAAACTTGCAGGTAAGTCCCTCAGTCTGTAAGTCACATTACATTGCGTCAAAATGTCCCATGACATAACATTGTTACACTGCTACACCGTTACACTGTAACACCGTTACACTGTGACACTGTGACACTGTAACACTGTAACACTGTCACACTGTTACACTGTCACACTGTTACACTGTAACACTGTTACACTAGCACTGTAGCACATGCTTCCCTGCAGGTCCAGTATCTGCTCCACAGAAGATAACATCTACCTACTCCTCCTCCTCCTCCTCCTCTTCCAGAACCTCCAATACCTCAGCAAGTCCTGTATCCAGCGTTTCCTTCCCTGTTTCTCCCTGCGATGTTGAGTTGGGGGAACTCCCACATTCCGAGGTACTGCCTCCCTAATTTTCACTGTTTAACTAGCTACTTGAGAAAATGTCGCGACTCGATACTCGATAGCTTAAAAGGAAATGTTTTAAATTCTCGCTATACTGTTACCTAACTTGAAATAGAAATGGGTGTAGTGGTAAAATCATAACCAATTTTTAGAGTGCATCCGATCTCGGAGCATGGAACAGCAGAGCTTCGAGTCCAGAATCTCGAGTCTCGAGTCCGAACATTTCTCGAGTCTCGAGTCCAGAAGCCGCTGGAAGCGCAAGTCGTCCTTCTCTGACGAGTCTCATTCATCGCAAGTAAGTATTTTGCAAAAACTGTTGGCCAAAGCCCTGACATATCATCTGAATATTGTTGTCCATAACAAATCAATTTTTGCACGACAATCATTTTTAATTTTCCATTTTGATTCTCGCTAATTTACACTCCTCAATTCTGCTTTGAGACAGTTTGCACCGAATCCTCTTTAACCACTAGTTACCAATATAATTAAGGAATCCTCTTTAACCACTAGTTACCAATATAACTAAGGGAATCAGTAGTCATGACCAGACTGGGTTATAAGGGGAAGTTACTTTATTGATTATGTGAAGTCACATAAATTAGTGGGATAATTAGTGCTAATTACTGCCCCACTCGCTATTATCGTGTTTACATTACCGCGCAGCAGGAGGAAATGCGAATGTTGCTGGTACAATTACAAGTGAGCTGAGTGCTTAATGTGCGCTAAATACTCACTTAACTTTACACTCAGATCTGTGTTTATTATCACGTCTTGAGTGTAAAACGTGTTTAAGTGTACACAGAATTAACACAGAACTTCGTGTTACAGACTGACGAGTCACAGACGAACACAGTCCTCCCCGATACCTACTGTGAAACCTGCCTCTCCTGGTACTCGCTCTCTTACAAGTAAGTAGATGTGTAAGTGTATAGTGTATACTGTACATAGTATGTACTGTACAAACCGTGTACCTTGTATACACCACATGTACCTTGTCTATACATTGTATCTATCTTTGTATTGCATTTGTATTGCGTATACCCATTTACTGACCATGTACTTCTTTGTACTATGATTAACACGTACTTATGGAGTAAAGTTTTCTTTTACTGATAACAACAATAACTTAGATACTGATAATCAGTGACATTAAGAAGTGCTATTGACTACTATACAAGAGTACTATACAAGAGTAACCTACCTATGTAGGTTACTCTTGTATTGTACTCTTGTATAGTAGTCAATAGCACGTGTAGTCAAGAGAACATGTAGTCAAGAGAAAGTGTAGTCAAGAGAACATGTAGTCAAGAGAAAGTGTAGTCAAGAGAACGTGTAGACAAGAGAACATGTAGTAAAGACAATGTTTAGTCAAGAGAACGTGTATTTAAGAGAACGAGTTGTCAAGAGAACGTGTTATCAAGAGAACGTGTAGTCAAGAGAACGTATATTCAAGAGAAAGTGTAGTCAAGAGAACGTGTAGTCAAGAGAACGTGTAGTCAAGAGAACGTGTTGTCAAGAGAACGTGTAGTCAAAAGAACGTGTAGTCAAGAGAACGTGTTATCAAGAGAACGTGTAGTCAAGAGTACGTGTAGTCAAGAGAGCGTGTAGTCAAGAGAACGTGTAAGTCAAGAGAACGTGTAAGTCAAGAGAACGTGTAGTCAAGAGAACGT